>JAEMPF020022504.1:0-10352 GCA_022496165.2 Catalaphyllia jardinei | reverse complement strand
AGAGAGGAACTCAATCAATTTATAACTGCTGTTAATTCGTTTCATCCAGCTCTTAAATATACCTGGGAAATTTCCCATACTTCTTTAGCATTTCTAGATATTAAGGTTTTTGTCGAAGGCAACGGTTTATGCACCAGTGTGCACTACAAACCCACAGATTCTCATAGTTATTTGTTGTATTCATCTTCACATCCATCACATGTCAAGAATTCCATTCCTTATTCTCAATTTCTTAGACTTCGTCGCCTTTGTAGTGTAGACTCTGATTTTTCCTTAAAATCAGAAGAAATGTGCGAGTTTTTCGACAAACGTGGCTATCCTGCCTCTGTTGTTGAAGCAGGCCATCATCGCGCCCAACAAATTGATCGACAGTCAGCACTACAAACGTCTCAGAAGGAGAATGACAATAGAATTCCATTCACTCTCACATTTCACCCTCACAACCACGCAGTTAAATCCATCATTCTAAAAAACTTTAAATTACTTCAAAATGATCCCGATACTGGCAGAATCTTTTCGCAACCGCCATTAATTTCATTCAAACGCGACAAAAACATAGGTAACTTTTTAGTCAGAAGTGCTTTTCAAACGAGTGAACAACCCGGTACTTTTAAATGTGCACGCGCACGATGCAAAACATGTCCTTTCATTTGCAACGTTGAAAAATTTTCGGGACCCAAGCGATCTATTAAGATCACTGATCATTTTACCTGTACCTCAGCCAGTGTCATCTACTGTATAACTTGCACCCTTTGCAAAAAGTTATATATCGGCGAAACAGGTAGACGACTAGGCGACCGATTTCGAGAACATCTTCGTGACGTAGAGAAAGACGACAAAAACGCATCTAAACCGGTCGCTAGACACTTTAATCTGCCGAATCATTCTACGCAACATATGACAGTCTGCGGCCTCTCCCTACATCAAGGAAGCACAGAAAGCCGCAAAACTCTAGAACAAAAATTCATTTTTCAAATCGGCACTCTTAATCCTCACGGTATCAACGAACGTTTTTCATTTAACTAATTTATTCTGTTTTTCACGTTGCCAGGCACCAACCAATAGCGTAGCTCCATACTTCTGTATATAAACCACACACAACCCACAATTCCTCGATTCGCTCCGACGAAGGGCTAGCGCTCGAAACGTCAGCTTCTGAATCTCTTTACGGTGGCTACTCAGTTGATAAA
This sequence comes from Catalaphyllia jardinei, assembly GCA_022496165.2. Taxonomy (NCBI): domain Eukaryota; kingdom Metazoa; phylum Cnidaria; class Anthozoa; order Scleractinia; family Caryophylliidae; genus Catalaphyllia; species Catalaphyllia jardinei. The sequence continues at coordinate 9,162 of JAEMPF020022504.1, read as the reverse complement.
ACCAAATTATCAAAAAATAAAAGAGACGGCTAATCAGTATCTTGATCAAGCTTTGGACAGTTTCACATCAGACTTATCAAAAAAATTGGATCCAACACATAGTGGTAAAGGATTACCAATACCATTTCCATTTGTAGATTGGAAGAAAGCTTGGAATGTTCTCACTGCACCTGGATTGTTTAAAGGACCTGAAGTGAGTGCAAAAGAGGGTAGAGCTTTGGTTGCTGAATACAAGAGACAATACAAAGCTTACAAAGATGCTGGAGGTAGCAGATCATACAACTCATGGATTAAATGGAAAGGTTATGGTAGAGGGTTAGACATCCATAATGCTATTCTCAAGGTTGCACCAAAAAAGGGTTTTGTGATGCCTGGACATAAGTATACAGGCCATGAAAAACCCTCTTGAAGAGCAACTGAGGTATGATCCCAATACTGGTCAGATACTTGAGATATATCAACAACCAACAGGTAGAACAGATGCAGTCAGTATGCAGCATGATGTTGATTACTCAGTTTGCGGTAATAAACCAAAAAGTGATCAAGTGAAGTGTAAGAATGAAGCTGATCGTAAGATGGTTAAAGCTCTTGATGCAATTCCTTGGAAAGATCGACAATGGGGACATACTATTGCTAGAAATGCTATAGCAGCTAAGTCAAAATTAGGCATGGGTGTGAAGTCAAAAAACGGGAAAAGCCGTCGAGTGAAGAAAACTGGCAAGAAAAATTAGCTGATGAGTTACATACACCCATAAAACGGAATTTCACTCGGCGGCGTGTAATCACAAATCATATCGATGAAATATGGGCAAGTGATCTAGTTGAAATGGAGCAGTTCAGTAAATGGAACAAAGGTTACAGATATCTTCTTATGGTTATTGATGTATTCAGCAAATATGGTTGGATCGTTCCATTGAAAGATAAGAAAGGTGAATCTGTCACTGAAGCATTCAAAACAATATTCAAGGAAGGTAGAAAACCACAATATCTATGGGTTGATAAGGGAAAAGAGTTCTATAACAAACATGTGAAAGACCTATTAGAGAAAAATGGGATACAAATGTACTCAACTGAGAATGAAGAGAAGTCATCAGTAGTTGAAAGATGGAATAGGACAATTAAATCCAAAATGTGGAAGCAGTTCACAGTTCAAGGTAACACAATGTATCTAGACATGTTACCTGAACTAGTAAATCAGTACAACAACAAAAAACATTCAAGCACAAAAATGACACCGGTTGAAGCTTCAAGGAAAAAGAATGAGGGTATAGTTTACTTCAATTTATACGGTGATATAAAAACATCAAAACAGAAACCAAAATTTAAAATAGGTGATAAGGTCCGAATATCTAAGTATAAACGGAATGTGTTTGATAAGGGTTGTACACCAAACTGGACAGAAGAAGTGTTCATAGTTGATAATATCCAATACACTAATCCAATAACATACAAAATAAAAGATCTCAATGATGAATACATACAAGGGAGTTTTTATGAACCTGAATTATTAAAAGCCAAACAGGATGTATTCCGAATTGATAAAGTCATTCGCAGAGATTATAAGAAAAAACAAGCTCTGGTGAAGTGGAAGGGGTATAGTGATGATTTTAATAGCTGGATTCCAATGAAGGATTTAGGAAATATATGAAAATGATATAATCTTATACTGATAAGATGATATAGTATGATTATCATATTATATCATGAATTGCAGTTATCAATACTGATTTTTGCTATTAATGATAGCCAAAAATATTATTATTTTTGTCTATTACACTTTTTGATGTGCTTATACTTAGTGTTATTTTTGATGACTTTACTACATCTAGGACATTTGTATTCTTTATTCCACCATTCCAATCGGTGTTTCTTTCTATCCTCGTCTGATACTTTTCGCGGTCTGATATTAGCTGATTTTTTGTAATCAGCTGGTAAGTCCTCTTGTTTGATATATTCAAATGTATAAGAATGACCATCCTTCTCTGATTTACCTGATTTACAATTGTTGATACCTTCACAAGCCATTTTGACGATACCAGCATTTATTTGAAGATGTTGGTGGATGGCGTACATGCTGTTGAAATATGACACTTCGTTGGTGCTCTTATTTATTGCTTTCACACATTTTTTATTTTTATGATTTTGTGAAACAAAAGTATAATCCCGATCCTTTGCTGACTTTTTGCAATTCTTTTGTTGTGTTATAAGTTGGAGATTAGATAATCGATTGTCTTCCTTATTATTATTGATGTGGTCGATAACTTTCCCATCTGGAATTAAACCATTATAGCATTCATATATGAATTGATGAATGTGATAAGTCTTGAATCCAGATTGACCATGTTTTCTCACGCGGCAAAGCATATAACCATTATTTTTCTTGTTCCCCTTATGAGGCACTTGTTTGATTATATTAATAATATTTCCATCTTCAGATCCATCATACATATCATAAACTGGATGAGCAGTGTAAACGCAATCGTTAACTATAATCTTTGTCATTATAATATAAATTATAACCAAACCTTTATATAATTTTCAAAAAAATCTTGAATTCGAAAGTGACTTAAAAACTTGGCACATTAGAAAATTATAGAAAAAATGCAACGAAAAATTATCTCAACATATAGTATGAACAACAGCGATCTCTCAAAACTAACCAAATCTCAACTGATTAATTTAATATTGAAGCAGAATGAGAAAATAAAACAATTGTTTCAGCAAAATATGAAACAACAGGTTGGAACACAAGACATACCAACACCTTTACCAAGGAAAAATGTAAAACAGATGGTACAAGAATATGAAAACAATATTATTGATCCACCATTAGAATTTAGGGATAAGCCAGTACCTTTACCAAGGAAAAATGTAAAACAGATGGTACAAGAATATGAAGACAACATAATTCAACCACCATTAGAATTTAGGGATGATTACAAACCAATTCCAAAACCAAGGACCAAGAAACCAGTCCCAACCCCTAGAACCAAAATTGAGGAAACTGCTAGAGCTCTAAAGGGTTACACAGAATCCTATGAAATCAGCATCAGAAATAATAAAGATCCTCTTAATCAACTGCAAAACACAAGAAAAGCAGTTGAATATCATATTGTTAAGATGCTAACATCTATGAAAGGTCTAAAATTTGTTGAAACGCTTAAAGTGACATTCAAAAAATCAACAAATGATAAAATAATATACAAAACCGCTCATTTCAATAGCAAACCTATTACCATCATTAATAACACAGAAAACCCTGAAGCATTACAATTACCAAAACAACAAATCTTGAATATGATAGCTCAATGGATTTCTGAAGGTTCGGGTTGGACCATTGAATCTGTTGACAATCATTATATCAATATTGTACAGTATAATCCAATGAAAGGCTCATCATATATCGAACTACCTTCAGAACTTAAAAATAGTGCAAAGGGATTGATTAATATGAAAAATGAGGATAATGAATGTTTCCGATGGTGTCACATCAGATATTTAAATCCTCAAGATAGAAACCCACAGAGAATCAAAAAATCGAATAAACAATATGTTAAAAATTTAGACTACTCTGGAATTGAATTCCCAGTAACAACAAAGCAGTATAATAAAATTGAAAAGCAAAATGAGATTAATGTTAATGTATTTGGATATGAAAACAAACAGCCATATCCCATCTATGTGTCAAAAGAAAAATATGACAGACTTATGAATTTATTATTGATAACTGAAAATAAAAATAAACATTATGTTTTAATTGAAGACTTTGACAGGCTTATGTATAACCAAACAAAGCATAAAGAAAGGAAGCACTTCTGCATGTATTGCCTTCAGTGTTTCAGCTCTGAAATAGTCTTGAACAATCATAGAGATAATTGTATTCAAATTAATGGAGTACAAGCGGTAAAAATGCCTGATCCTGATAACAATATCCTAAAATATAATAATCATAATAAACAACAGCCTGTACCATTTGTAATATATGCAGACTTTGAAGCTATCACTGAGAAGATATCTGGTTGCCAACCTAATAATAATAAATCATTTACTGAAGCATACCAGAAGCATACAGACTGCGGCTATGGCTATAAGGTTGTCTGTTGTTATAATGATAAATATAGCAAAACTGCTAAAACGTATAGAGGTGAAAAGGCAGTTTTCAAATTCATGGAAGCTATGTTGGAAGAAGTCAAATATTGTAAGAGAGTGATGAAAAAAGAATTTAATAAACCATTGAAAATGACAAAAGAAGATGAAAAGCAATTTCAAAAAGCTGAAGAATGTCATATTTGAGATAAAAAATATACTGATGAAGATATTCGAGTTCGAGACCACTGTCATATCACTGGTAAATATAGAGGCTCAGCCCATCAGGATTGTAATTTAAAACTTAGAGTAAACCCTGAAGAAGTAAAAATACCTGTTATATTCCATAATCTCCGTGGTTACGACCCTCATTTTATTATGCAAGAGTTTGGAGCCATTGTTAAGAAATATGTTTATAAAAATAAGAAAGGTGAGGAGCAAGAGATTACCATCAATGCCATACCTAATACTATGGAAAAGTATATGGCGTTCATGCTTGGTAATAGCTTAGTTCTACAGTATTTTAAATAGTGAACATATATCTGATGAAGATTATAAACACGCACAAAATGTTTGGAATAAATTTAATTTGAAGAATATGGGTGAGTATCATGACTTATATTTGAAATCAGATATCCTATTATTAGCAGATGTATTTGAGAATTTCAGAAAAACATGTCTTGAATATTATAAGTTGGACCCATGCCATTATTTCACCTCTCCTGGTTTATCATGGGATGCCATGCTAAAGATGACTAATATCAAATTAGAACTCATGACTGATATTGATATGTTTCAGTTTATTGAAAAAGGTTTACGAGGTGGTATCAGTTATATTCCTAATCGTTATGGTAAAGCAAATAATAAATATATGAAAAAATACAATATGAAAGCGCCCTCAAAGTATATCATGTATCTTGATGCAAATAATTTATACGGTTGGGCTATGAGTCAGTATCTACCCACAGGAAGATTCAGATGGATGACACAAAAACAGATTGATGAATTGGATTTAGCTAAGTATAGAGAAGACAGTAAGAAAGGATTGATATTAGAAGTCGACTTAGAATACCCAAAAGAACTACATGACCTACACAATGACTACCCACTGGGACCAGAAAAGGTAAAAGTAACAAATGATATGCTATCTGATTACTGTAGAAAAATATCTTAGAAATATAATATATCAACTGGTTTGGTTCACAAGCTTATACCAACCTTAAGGATAAAAGAAAAGTATGTTTTACATTATAGGAACCTTCAGTTATATTTGGATCTTGGTTTGAAGGTTACCAAAGTACATCGAGTACTAAAGTTTAATCAATCCCCTTGGTTAAAACAGTATATCGATTTCAATACTGAGAAACGGAAAAATGCTAAAAATGCTTTTGAAAAGGATTTCTTCAAACTGATGAATAACAGTGTATTCGGTAAAACAATGGAGAATATCAGAAAGCGAGTAGATGTCAGATTAGTTACTGATGAAAAGAAATTACTAAAATTAACCAGTAAGCCAACCTATATCAGTAGTAAGATCTTTAATAAGAATCTGGTGGCTGTACATAAAATAAAAGAAACCCTCACTCTGAACAGGCCAGCATATGTGGGGATGTGTATCTTAGATTTGAGTAAGACTTTGATGTATGATTTCCATTACAATTATATTAAAGATAAATATGGAAGTAAAGCCAAGTTGCTATTTACAGATACAGATAGCTTAACATATGAGATTGAAGCTAAGGATGTGTATCAAGACTTTTGGAAAGATAAGCATAAGTTCGATAATAGTGATTACTCTGAGAGCTCACCATTTTATAATAAAGATAATAAGAAAGTGATTGGTAAAATGAAAGATGAAGCAGCAGGAGTTCCAATCACTGAGTTTGTGGGCTTACGATCAAAAATGTATAGTTACATGAAAGATGATCAGAAAGGAGGAAAGACTGCCAAGGGAATTAAAAAGAATATCATCAAGAAAAACATCACACATGAAAACTATAAAGATACACTCTTGAATAATAAACAGATGTTTCACAAAATGAAAACAATTAGAAGTGAGAACCATAAGCTTGGTAGCTATGAAATAAACAAAGTATCACTCAGCTGTTTCGATGATAAAAGATACTTGCATGATGATGGAATAACAAGCTATGCATATGGTCATAAAAATATCAAACATTAATTTCCATTTTGAATTTTCATATACATTCCAATTATAATTCCATTTTAAATTTTCATAATCTCAAAAGTTGGTTACAAAAGTTGGTTACAAAAGTTGGTTACAAAAGTTGGTTACAAAAGTTGGTTACAAAAGTTGTTGGGCACTGCAAGTACATGTCGTGAAAGATAACAGCATTGTGAGCGATGGACCTGACTCGCGTAATCGAGAGATCAGCAGCAATCAAGCCTGGAAACAGAACTTAAATAAGAGCGTTTCTTTTAATTATTATTTCTTCTCATGCATCCTAAACGATACTTTGACAGCTAAAAATGGCGATGTTTTGTCGTCAACACCCTAAGTGAGACCAGTATCCTTGATTTTGCGATGAGTATTCCTCAACCTTTGCATATAGGAGTTCCCTCCCCGGGTTTTGAACATCTGCCGTTTAAGGCCGTTTTACGGTCGGTCGAGTTGCATCGCGTCAAGTTAGCTACCTAAGAACTCTATATGTTATCGCAGAAATGCTCTACAACTATGATTGAATAAATTCTCGCACTAACGTTTTTATATATAGAAGCTGCGTGTGATTATAAAAGTCTCTTTTAAGACAATAGCTCATTTCCCGAAAGTGCCTGCTTATACAGGTTTAACCATACTTGATTGCCGAAAAAGAAAACGCTGAAAGTCACAAAGTTGACGAGCTTTATGAATTCTCGAATGATAGAAGCCGTGATTAAATGTTTTGGAAGATTAACGGTGGAGAGAATTGAGGAGAATTCGAACGACGTGTCGCGCTGTTTATTTATAAGATAATGCAAATAAATATACATAAATACGGCCATGGCGAAATGAGGAACAAAAAGTTGATAAAGACAAGAAACGTCGACATTACACAAGGATGGCAATTCTGCAGTCCTTAATTAATATCGCCTTGGAAAAGGAAGTGGAAAAACAAAAATCATTACAATACGGGGTATTCGTATTTGGTCACCCATTTAAATACGACAACGCCAAACAGGGCTTAACTTTGTTGAGCGGACGAAATATGTTGCTATCCTTGTGCTATAGTGACTCTACGCCGAAAACATTTTTTTTAAATTTCTAAGATGAGAAAATGTATCAAACAGAGAAAAAAATTCTCTCATACTGCATGGCGGGGAAAGTATAGAATAAAAAATTAGAGGAATATGAAAATGAGAACTATTACTTGCTTTGGTGATCAAACAAGCGAAACGTTCCTTAAAATTGCCTCGGTCTCTCGGACGAAGATAACTTGGTCTCACGGACCGATAACCCTGTGAGTGTGAATGTTGTCAACAGTGTTCCATCTCCTTATGTACTCTCTTACCGTTATGTTTTGCACTATTTCTTAACAATGCCAGTGGGCTTACTTTAACTTAAACTTCGAATTAAAGCCTCAAGTCGGTGGCATCAAAATTGTCACTGTTTAGAAACGATCCCTTCTCCGAGCTGACACCTAGCACAAAAGAGAACAATAGTAATAGTCCAGGAGCCTCGGCCATTACCCAGAGCCTGCAGCTTCCATGCAGCGTCTGTGAAACGGCTTTTTAACAAGTAGGTTTATTTTTAGATAGACCCCTCCCGGGAATTAGTTTCCAATAGCCAATCAGAAGCGAAAGCGTAACTGATTAAAAATAAACTGTCAATGCGTAACTACTACAACTTACACCCTTTACCAACAAACATGGCGGAAGCATGGGAGCAATCTTCTTCTGATTGCTCTGACAGTATTTCAGTCAATAATTCCAGTTTTTATATGCGGAAAGTAGTAGCTCAGAAGAAAATCTGCAATACGAAGAATCCCCGTACGTCTTCCTCATCCGCGGAAAAGCGAAACACGAAGTGAAGAATCTAATTCATCTTTGAAATGGTCTGCGAGTAGAATTCTAGGCAAAAAACAAAGTAAGCTTCGGGAAACAGTAATTCTAGGGTCAAAGGCGCATCTAAAAATAACCCTACTCATGAAAACGCCGTTGCACGAACATAGGGAAATTGCAAGCTCAGCGTAATGGGCTCCAAATAGTAATTTTTCTCATGTTTTCATGTCTCTGACTTTCTACCTTGCCGGTGCCTTGACCTTTCGCGAAGAATTCTTAAGCACGTTTGGAAAACCTAAAGAGGCATGTTTCCAGACACATTCATAGCGCGTGTACGTTTCACCAATGTTTCCCAGTTTTTCAATTAAAACGAGAATCCGAGCATTTTAGCAGTTGCAAGCGAGAATTCGTGTAAATTTTGGAAGCAATTCGAGCAAACGCCAAATTTTGCGAGGACTTAAATCGCATATTAATTGTCTATTAAAAACGAAACAAACGACGCAAGCTACACCGATAAACGTCACGGATCAAAAATGCTTGGAAATTCACACTTGTTGTATTACTAAACGGAGAACCCTGTCAGGTTACAGCAGACGCTCTTAGAATTCGTCACGCGTTCCTTTCACAAGTGACGAAGCTTGTCAATCTACAACTTTGTTCAAACGTCAGGGTCTAAGAGAGTCTTGCCTCTGATGAAACTAAAACCTGGAAATACAGGTAACATTTTACGATGGAATATATCAACATCACATAAGACCCGGCAATAAAAGATCAGATACAATACAAGGTTCTGGAAATTCAACACAGTCTTTAACTAGTCTACGTAGTGGTTTAATCAATTTTTTAAGCAATCTGAGCGGGTGCACAGAAAGCGGCGAAGCCGCGAGGAACTCAGTTGACTCTCCCAGGTTCTTCGCGGCTTCGCTGCTTTCTTAGCGCGCTCAAATGGCTTAACCGCCAAGGTACGCAGGCTATCTTTAAGCTGCTCCAAGAAACCAGTGGCGATGGAGAAGTCTGCATAGATTGTGTCACCTACATTTTGAAACAAATTTATAACTATCTAGTTTTGAGAGTTAC
>JAEMPF020022503.1:7500-10354 GCA_022496165.2 Catalaphyllia jardinei | reverse complement strand
AGCTAGTTCAGTTTAATTTCAACATTGACATTTAATTGCAGGTGGCAATTTCTGAGGCAAACTCATAAGTAGGCCTCTTTCTTAAACGTATCCAAGAAAGCTGGTTAAGACCAAAGTCACACTGTGTATAAAACAGCTGGACACACACGATTTATTAATCTTGAATTTGTAAGTTGAACAAGAAATATTTGCTGAAAGTGTGACCTGGTGTCCAGGGGACCCACACAATTATTTTTTTGCCACTTCCATTGATTGCCCTCTGCAACTTAGGGGTTGTTGCTGCAAATCATGACAAATTTCCACAATTATCAATCTGCCATTATATTTTTTTATTCCATCTATTGCAATTTATCTTTTGTTATTTTGAAAGAGCCATCAGGCTATTGATAATTCCTTTTGATTAATACGAAAACTCACCGGGCGAAACTCGGTTGATCAAGCTTTACACAAATTTTCAAGGACAAAACATTGCCTTGGTTTTCGAATTATTCAACCCTTTTCTCCTTCTTCGAACGAAGAAAATATTTGCCAACAACCATTTTGTTGGCCAGCGCTAGCGATACACCTGCCGATGTACTTCAGTAGTAAAGTACTTAGCGGTTTCAGCACATTATCCATATTGTTCTCTGTTCTGATTTTTTGTGCTGTATTTCTCAACTATTTTTCCAACAATTAATCAACTGCTGGGAAAACCAAACCAAAAACCAAATGCTGAGCCAAACCTTGAATCAAAATATAGGAATAAAATATTGAATCCTATACTTGGATTGTATTTTTTCAATGTGTGACTTTCTTAGAAAACTGGATGTTGTATTCGGGGAATCCCCACTGACAAGTCTAGACATGTCTAGAAAAACAGGAAGTCGATGATGTCATACAATAGGGGGTTTCCCAGGAAAATGAGTCATCGATGCTATTGTTATCAAGTCATACGATTGTCATATGACCTATAGTTTTTGCTTAAAGAATTGAAAATATTATCTTATATAATAATATAAGACGACTTGCAACACTAATATTCATGATGAAATAAAGAGTATGGGGAAATTAACATGTCCCTTTTGTGATCAACAATTAGTGGAAGTTGATAAAGTGGTTGAGAAATGCTGTAGTGAACAGGATGTGGAAAATGTAAATGGTATGAATACCTGTTTGAATTGTGGTTTAGTTAATGGTTATGATTTTGTCACAGAGAACTTCAACTTCTATGATAAAATGCATTTGATACGAAAAAAATCGGTATATCATAGGAAATACCATATTGAGAATGTGATAAATAGTATATATTTTAAGACTAATATCCAATTGACTTTTCAACAAAGAGAGAAGATCCATAAAATATTTATTGAGATTGGTAGTGTTCTACATGAGGTTGATGATGGACGCAAACGGATGATCAGTATTAAATTTATTATAAAGCAATTATTCAAGATGATCGGACTTCCTCACAATGATATTAAAGTGACGAAATCAAAGAAAAAAATGAAAGATTATAAACAATATTGGAAAAAGGTTATATCATTGAAAGGTGATAGAATCCAGTTCATAATTAACAAGTGAATTTTTCATTGCATTTACTAAGATACTTATCAATAATGGGACTGTTGTCTGTCACATAATCATCAATGTTCTTCATTGTATTATGAATATGAGATGAATTGTAATTTCCACTTCTCATAATATCTTTTATCTCATTCAGAAGATGTTGATAGCTTTGGTAAGCATAAGTACAATTTTGGATCTTGAGATCAAGGGCTTTATGTGACATCCAACCCTGAATTAAAAGTGCTGCTGTACTGATTGTAATCAAACTGATACCACCAGTCGCTATGCTGCTTGCTAAACCTCCAGATGCAAATATGATTGATAATGAATTCCCCAATAATTTCCATTCTTTGAAACGTTTCAATGCTTGTTTGTATGCCCAACACTTTTTGTGATATGCTCGGTAGTAAGATTTTAATTCATTTACTTGTTCTTCTGTTAATTCATCTGAAATATGATTCCAGTTGAATATGCTTTTTTCCGACTCTTTCATATATATATTAATTGGATAATTCAAGCGTGTAAATATTTCATATAAAATGTGCTGTATCCTGCTCCATCAAGAATGGTATTCACATCATTCATAATAAATGTCAAATAAGAATTGGCATTGACTTTAATTACTGCGTTTACTATTAGTGGTGTCCATTTTGATTTAGTATTAAGACGAAGAGAAAATAAATCTTTATCAGCAGATGAATCCTTGATTTTGAATGTGTTGGATGCTCATTTATAAGAATCGGTATAGATTATATGATGCAAATGAAGTATGATCCTCGCAGTAAATTTTCCAATTTAAGCAACTGGAAAGAAGAAGCCTGAAAAAAAATCAGGGCTTCAACGGGATTCGAACCCATGACCTCCGCGATACCGGTGCGATGCTCTACCAACTGAGCTATGAAGCCACACATTGGGAGCAAGGTCAAATTATCGAGTTCATATTTTCCCGTGCAGTGAAGTTATGTGATGTATATATGAAATAACTCATATTTGAACTGCGGTTATAGATGCAAATGAAGTATGATCCTCGCAGTAAATTTTCCAATTTAAGCAACTGGAAAGCACCTGTCATTGCTCTGCTTCCATCTAATTTCAAGAGATTTGCGGGATGGTTTGCGGGAGAGTTTGGTAATTTACTGATTTCAGCATCCACATAAGCTTTGCTGACAATGTCATTAGGATCATCAAAAAGTCCATCATAGTAAGGTTCACAGTTTTTTATTATATTCTGTTTGAGATCATAATATTCTATACCGTCTTTATCCACTATTTTGAGAACATTTTCATGTAGATATCCTTTGTTAACAAC
>JAEMPF020022503.1:0-2500 GCA_022496165.2 Catalaphyllia jardinei | reverse complement strand
TTTTCATCAAGAAATAGACAAAAGGTGGGTGAGAGTTTGAGTCATGATTTCACCACTAGATTCAACGAGCCTATTAAACTGTCTCAAGACTTGAAGCATGAACTTGCTGTTAGAACAATATACATGACTTACAGCAGGTTAATATCAGACAATCATATGGTAACAATCAAATAAAATACAGTCATAATGGTGGCACAGATTGGGAAACAATAACGTTTATTGATGGTATGTACAGTTATGATGATATTGATGAATATATCAAAAATTATATGAAAGACAAAAAACATTTTGTTAAAGATGAAGATGGCAACAATACGAAAGAGTAAGGCTTCAATCTGTATTTTGTTTTATCAACTTATCGAGTATTTATTGAGCTGCATGATACTTTTCAATTAGATCTCACAAACTTAGATTTTAGAAAACTGATTGGCCTTGATTCTAAAAAAATTGTGGAAACAGAGTACGGAACAAATCTCCCTGATATTACAAGAGGAGTAGATGAAATACACATTAACTGTGACAAAGTAACAGACAGTATTACTGATGGTGAATCTTCGAGCACAGTAGCTGTTATTCCCGTGGAAAATATTGTCAGATCCCTTCCATTTACTTACAAACCTCGTTCATTTGATATCTTCAATGCGGTTTTATGTTACTGATTCATCTGGGACTCCAATTGATTTGAATGGGATAGAACTGTTTTCTGCGATCAACAGTTGTATAATCTTATAATATATGATAAGACAGTGTGAATTCAAAACAATGTATGATCCAGATTTGGATATGTATGTGACAAAACATATCTATGATGGAGGTATGACTAATATCTTTGATGAAGATGTGACTGTTTGGGGAGGTATGACTGATGTCTTAAAGGCTGTTGGAAGTAAAATATTTGGAAGAACTGCAAAAAAGGTGGCTACAAAAACCGGTGAATATGCTGGCTATAAGGCTGGTGATAAGATAGTCGAGCTTCTAAGTAAGAAAACAAAAACTCCATCAATCCAACCAAGTTTGTCAAAACCAAAAGAATTAACTGCTCAAGAGGTAAATGAAAGAGTAAATCAAATACTTTCAGGTGGAAAACTCAGAAGAAGGAATTTTATATAAACTTATAATATATGACAAATTATCGAAACTCAAAACACGTTCAACGGTATGAAGATGTTGTTTTTGAACTTCAAACAGCATTGATTACAGATATCCCAGTCGATCAACATCAGAAAAAAGATAATCATCGTTTTGTTGTTGACAATAGTGGAGAATCAACCCCTTTTGATTGGTATCACGCTAGATTCGATGTAGATTTCAATTTAGAGAAGATAGCAGATGGAGGTGATGTCATTGCTGATGATCATAATGGGATAGTTAATTCAGCATCTTCTCTCATCAAAAAATTGACTATTAAGATGAATGGAGTTGATGTTTATGAATGTTCGGATGCAAACCATGCAACAAACATCAAAAATCTTCTGGAATATTCTCAGGGTTATTCAAAAAGTCAAGGTACTAATGAATTCTTTTATATTGACACAAAAAGAAATGCTGAAGAAAGAATAGCTCAAGCAAATTACAATTCAGGTTTTGCTGCTAGAAAATTGCTACTGAATGATGGTGTTGCAGTGAATGCAAAAATAATAATAATAATAATAATAATAATAATAATAATAATAACATTTATAATGCGCAAATTCCATAAAATGTTCAAATGCGCATGGCAAGATTAAAAACGGAATAAAAAGGTTAAAAAGCTAAATTTTCAATTAAAAGTAAAACTTACAATAATAGAAACAACTATGATAAAAATGCGATGCGGAATAAGTGAGTTTTTAGCTTGGCTTTAAAACTACTAACTGTGTTGGCGCTTCTTATGTTAAATGGTAGCGCATTCCAAAGTTTCGGTGCTGCACAGGTAAAAGAGCGGTCACCTAGTGTAGCTTTTGATTTAAAACGAGGATAACTAAGTAAAAATTTATCGCTAGAATTCCTTAGATTATATTTAGATGGAAGCCTAAGAGAAATAAGAGATGACAAATAAGTAGGAGCTAAAAAATTAAGAATCTTAAAAGTAATTAAAAGTATTTTAAACTCGATTCTGTATTTAATCGGTAACCAGTGTAGTTCGTAAATAAGAGGCGTCACACGGCAAAATTTCTGTTCTTTAAAAATCAGTCTGGCGCAGGCATTCTGTACTCGTTGCAGTTTATTTAACATGCAATCTGGTAGTCCATAAAGAAGACCATTGCAGTAGTCAAGGCGACTTGTTATGAATGCGTGGACAAGAGTCTCAGTTGACTGCTGTGAAAGATACTTTCTAATCCGACGAATATTATAGATATAGTAAAATGAAGAGGCACAGATTTTTGTGATATGTGTTGTCATAGACAGCCTAGAATCAAACCAAGAATCAAGGTTTCTCGCGATTGGCAGGGGATGAATATCTGAGTCACCCACACGAATACTAATATTGTCTAACTTTTCAAGCTGTTGTGATGTACCA
>JAEMPF020003637.1:0-42645 GCA_022496165.2 Catalaphyllia jardinei | reverse complement strand
ATTGCAACACCTTTACTGTGCTTGCTGCCATGGCAAAAATAAATTTTTCTACCCCATTCATTGCTCCACACATTCTCAAGATTATTGCTGCTATAAGTTTCTTGTAAAAAAATTAATGAGGCATTTTTGTGATGCAGCTGCCTAAAAATAGCACGTCGCTTTCTTGAGCTGTTTAATCCTGTAACATTAAGCGTAATTAGACTTAATTTATCCACAGGGGTGAAGAATAATTAACAGACCGGCATGAAGACCGTTCCTTATGCAAGTCAATAAGCAATAACAACACACAACAAACATTAACAAGTTACCTCTTAACAAGAATTCGAGCTTTTGCCGTGCGGAGTTCATTTAACCTCGCGGCGGAAGACGGTTAATTTAAGTCTCCTTTATCATCGTCCTTCTTCTTCTTGCATTTCACCTTTTAGCTTTTTGAGATCTTCATCGCGCACAATTTTGGAGTTTCCATTCTCATCCGAATACTTCAAAATAGCGGGGTAAGCGATGAAAACTTTGCGTTCTCTCCCAAGTTTGTTTTGCAAATGTTTCTTCAAAGGGATGAGGGCCTTTCGACGCTCCTGTGTCTCTTTTGCGAAGTCGACTCCAACGCCAATTAAGTTGCCTTGATAGGGGTTGTCTTTAAGCCTCGCGGCAGCATTGGACAGAATCTTAACCTTGTCAGTGTATCTTAGGAATGCCACGTGCACTGGTCTAGGTTTCTTGTTGTTGTTCACTGGTACTTTAGTCGGTGTTCGATAGGCCCTTTCTATTTCAACGTCCCCGCATAAAGCCTCCAAACCCATATGAATGCTGATGAATCCTTTAATGAAAGCCGCACAGTCTTGGCCTTCAGCCTTCTCCGGAATGTTGTAAAATATTAAATTATTCCTCCGCGACCTATTGCGAAGGTCTTCCACTTCGCGTTCGAGATCCTTAAGCTTGCCTTTCTCTGCCTTCTCCTCCAGCTTTCCTTTCATTTCAGCTAGTTCACTGTTTGTGTAGTTCAATCCGTCTTCTAATTGAGCGACCTTTCCCTTGACTGTGCTTATATCATTTTCAATTCTGATTAACCGCTCGTTGATTTGATCCAATACATTCAGCTTATCTAATTTCGCTTGTAAATCTTTCAAAATGGCGTCGTCAACGAGCACGTGGGAAGATTTTTCTTCTTCAGAACTCGACACACGCGTACGCTTCTTTTCACCTGGCTTTGGTGGCATCTTCGCAGATTTCAAATAAATTAAATTAGGAGTATAAATTTGTGGTATTAGGCGACTAATTATCTGTCTCTCTTCACTTATGTCGGAGAGCTACGAAAACACGTCTATTCCATCGGCTATCTCGTCCCCGTCCACAAACTTTAAACATGCATTGTGCCAATTTCAGTTTCTTTAATTTATTCATGTTAAGTTTCAATTTTTGTGTTTTTTTTATTGTATTTGCACCTGGTAATTTCCTGCAATTAGAAGTATTTTTAAGATGTTGCTGTTGTGGCTTGACCACATGTATTGGGTGCCGTTAAATAGTATTCAGTTTTCATTTTGTTTGTAGTCTGTCACACTCCTCCACAGTTTTAGATCAAATGTTTGTTACTTTTTTATAATAAGTTTCTGCAGGGTTGATTGTGAGGACATTTTGTACAGTACTACAAATGACTTGATAATAGACATTCAATACATTTTGCTTCTTTAAATTAGTTTTCCCCCATGATGTTTTAAATCTTTCTAAAATATTTCTATTTTAGGTTGTTTTTGGACGCCCTGGGGAGCGTGGAACAGTTGCTTTGTGTCATGTGGTGGTGGATCTCAAATTCGACGGCGATCATGTAGCACCGATTCTGGCCAAATTTGTGGCTTATGCGTAGGAAAGAAGACCGAGTCCCAGTCATGCAACACATACAGTTGTTCAGGTAGTTGAGATGCTCTCTAAGCCTCAACCTTAATTGTTGACCTTTACAGGTGTTTTTAATTTCTCTTGGGATGTCCTTCACTAATCAATTGGATAGCAGTGTATCAAGGCAACTGATAAATCCTCTCTGAATAGAGATTTCTTCAATGCACCATGAACTAAGTGATTGGCAGACACACCCTTGTTTGTGTACACATTATTCTTCCTCATATTATTTGATAGATCAGTCAGTGTCCCATGTGTAAACTTGACTCGGGTGTGAGTAGTATAGTAATTGGGGGTCTAAGCACACTTTTCAAAAACACAATCCAAATATTGAAACAAATATAAATCAAAAATCGGATTCAAATTTTAGAAATATAAAATCTGAACCAAGACCAAAACCCGGGACATCAGTCTGGAACCAAATCATGAAAATTATGAAAACTATCTGAAAAAAATCTTATATTTATTTTTAACCGACTTTTGTGACCGACTTTTGTGACCGACTTTCTCAGAAAACCAGATGTTGTATTTGGGGAATCCCCGCTGACAAGTTTAGACATGTCTAGAAAAAACAGGAAGTTGATGATGTCATACAATAGGGGGTTCCCCCAGGAAAATGAGTCATACGATTGTTATATGACCTATAGTTGTTACTTAAAGACTTGAAATGTATTCTATACTAATAATATAAGATGACTTGCAACACTGTTATCCATGATGAATTTATTAATGATGGTGAAATGATATGTCCATTCTGTGATCAACAATTAGTAGAAGTTAATAAAGCAGTTGAGCAATGTTGTAGTGAACAAGATGTGGAATGGTATGAATACCTGTATGAATTGTGGTTTAGTTCATGGTTATGATTTTGTTATAGAGAACTTCAACTTCTATGATAAAATGTATATGATACGAAAAAAATCAGTATATCATAGGAAATACCATATTGAGAATGTGATAAATAGTATATCTTATGAGAATGATGTCCAATTGACTTATAATCAAAGGAAGCAGATCCATAAAATATTTATTGAGATTAATGGTATTCTTCATGAGGTTAATGATGGACGCAAACGGATGATTAGTATTAAGTTTATTATAAAACAATTATTCAAAATGATCAAGCTTCCTTACAAAGATATCCAAGTTACAAAGTCGAAGAGGACAATCAGATATTATAAACAATTTTGGAAAAATGTTCTATCATTGGTTGGTGATAAAATCCAGTTGATAATTAACAAGTGAATTTATCATCGTATTTACTGAGATACTTATCAATAATGGGAGTGTTGTCTGTCACATAATCATCAATGTTCTTCATTGTATTATAAATATGAGATGAATTATAATTTCCACTTCTCATCATATCCTTTATCTCATTCAGAAGATGTTGGTAGCTTTGGTAAGCATAAGTACAATTTTGGATCTTGAGATCAAGGTTTTTATGTGACATCCAACCCTGAATTAAAAGTGCTGCTGTACTGATTGCAATCAAACTGATGCCGCCAGTTGCTATGCTGCTTGCTAAACCTCCAGATGCAAATATGATTGATAATGAGTTGCCTAATAATTTCCATTTTTGAAACATTTCAATGCTTGTTTGTAAGCCCAACACTTTTTATGATATGTTTGGTAGTAAGATTTTAATTCATCTACCTGTTCTTCTGTTAATTCATCTGAAATATGATTCCAGTTGAATATGTTTTTTCCTAACTCCTTCATATGTATATTGTTTAGATAGTTTGCTTATCACAAAGGACGAAAATATTTGATGAAGAATGTTGAGTATCCAACTCCATCAAAAATTAGAGACTGATCATCTGAATCTGACTTTAAAGAAAGAGATATATCAGTATAAATACTTTGGGTAAAGTCGACTTTTATTACTGTGTTGATTGTGATGGGTGTCCAATTTGATTGAGGTTTTAATGATAAAGAGAACAATCTTTTTAGATTCTCACCAGTGATAATGAGTTTACCACTATATCCTTTATAGTAGTCAGTGTATATTATATGATAATAACCTCTCAATTGTATAATTCAAGTTGCAGTTCTATCAGTAACTGCACCACCATAAGGTCGAAGAATAAAAGGGTAAGATTTGTATTTTGGTGGAAATGAAACATGATCGAAATTGTTATGTTTTAAATCAGTTGTGTAATAATAATAACCACGATATGCATCTAATTGTGATTTATCGACATATGCATCTAATTGTGATTTATTGACTACATCATTATCTGCAGTACCATCTGCTACTCCAGTTATCTTTTTGGATTTCATATAAATTGATGCTTCATATTTGATGTGATCATCATCATAATAATAAAGACGATCCCATAAACCTATTGATACATCATTTTGAGTACCAGCGAAACCATATACAACAACATAAATGGTTGTCTGAGAATTGGTTTTACCTTTTAGTCTTACGTCAGTATCCAGATCATCAAAACTTGGGTTTAAAACGTTTTTAGAAAAATGGATAATGCTCCGTCTCTTGGTTCCATCTATTCTAGAATTGATCTTTCCCACAGAGAGAGTTCCACTTGATGCATTTATCTCATCAATTGTGATACCATCTTCCACATACATTTCATAAACCAATGGGTAAGAGCCAGTGGGTAAATATACCAAATCAATTGATAGTCTGGTGCTGTAATAACCAATATCTGAATCAAAATCAATCAATCTTGAATTCGTAAGTCTTTTTATTTACTAAATGAAAATCTTTATTCTGGACTAGAATTTTGTGAATGTTATCATCATCTTCTTTGAACTCATCATTATCCATCACTCTTTTAAAGACATTTTCTTTATTGATTGACTCTATGGAATGTATTTCAGACGCTTTTATTTTCCTATCAATTATACCATCTATAATTATTTTACTATCATTTATTTTCTTATTAATTATACCATCCATAATTGTATTACTATCATTTACAGTTTTGTTAACGAAATTAACAGAAGCTGCATAACTACTGTCTGATGGTTGCGGATCTTTGAGATTGATGATATTATGATTAGCTAAATTTAAATCACCTTCCATAGCCTCACTACCATCTTTTGGAAGTAGATCTGATTCATTGATTGCTATTTCACGTATTACGTAATCACGTGTTTTCTTCAACAATTCAAAATTAACTGCTTTATGCTTTATTTGATCATAATTTGGATTTTCTCCATCGTCTTCAACAATTGTCTTTAGATTATCAATATCATTATTACCCATATTCAGAGCACCTGTCATTGCTTTACTTCCATCTAGTTTCAAGACATTTGTGGGAGAGTTTGGTAATTTACTGATTTCAGCATCCACATAAGCTTTGCTGACAATGTCATTAGGATCATCAAAAAGTCCATTATAGTAAGGTTCACAATTTTTGATAATATTTTGTTTGAGATCATAATATTCTTTACCTTCTTTGTCCACCATTTTGAGAAAATTTTTATTCAGATATCCTTTGTTAACAACACTTCGCAAATCTCTAGCTCTGACTTCCAAAGCATCATCAACCTTATGATCATCTAAATTTTCCACAGATAGAATGTGATTTCTATCCATATCTAAATCACCAGTCATTTTTCTACTACCATCTAGTTTCAAGACATTAGTATCAACATGAACTTTTGCTATTTCTCCATCAACATACTTCTTATTAGTAGCATCAGAGTCATCTATAGGATCACTTAAATCGTTGATGAGATTACTATTCAGATTCAAACTCTCAAAATATAGAACCTTGTGATTATCCTGGACATCATTGACATCAAAAATGGCGTGATTGAAAGTTGTTGAGTATTTACCCTTCACCACTCTTGAATAAAACAGAAATTTAATGTTTTTATTGTATTGAGAACCATAATATCTAATTTGGAATTTTATCCCATCATCTTCACCACCCTCTCCATCAGTTGTGAATTGAATGATTGATTTGGTGTATTTACCATCAACTTTATCACTGTCAAATGTTTTCATGGACATTAAAAATTATTGTATCATCAACAAGGAAACTGCTAGGGTCTCCGATTACGAATATCTCAAGAATGGATGTGTAACTACCACTCTCAAGTTGATTGCCTTTCATTTTAATAGTTGACCATGCTTCTCCACCAAAACCAGTATCATCACCTTCTTTCTCAATTATATAAGCATCATTATGCGTCTTATGATTTTGAAAGAAATGGTTTGGAGATGTATTAGGCGGCGTTCCTACTTCTAATTGGCTTTTGTCACCAAAGTCTTGACTGACTTTAGTATGTTCTTTCAACACTTTTAAACTGACTGCATCATTGTCGCCAGTAGACTCACCAATATTGGTTAATCGCTTCCCTTCAATATCATAATTGCCATCATCTGTTAAATTGAATCCAACACCTGGTAACCCAGGTAGTCCACGTTTACCAATGGTTGATGATGATGAAGGTAAAAGTCCGTTTGAATAACTCATTTATATTAAAAGATTATATTTTTTCATTGAAATGTTTGGTGGTGAATTTTCGTGGCTTATCAATATAAACAAAGGAATATGGTTCCTTAGTTGCTTTTTCATATGATTCTTTTTAAATTCTGTTTTCACGGCAAATTAAACTCTTCTCATTAGCACTCGGAAACTCATAAATGGAGAAGTGAGAACAATTCAGTCTGATGTCTTTTGGCGTCTTATAATAACTTTGACTCAGATAAATCACACTGCAATTTTTATGCCGTGCTCGTATAAAATAGTCGATTAATGGGTTTTGGTTTTTATCACATACATAATCATCAAAAATGACAATTTTTTGTGAGTCAGAGTCAAGATCTTGAACTGGAATAATTTCATCATTTCTTGCTTCAATAACATCATAACCAACCTCATCACATATCGGTTGAAAGACATCCATGAGATTCTGATATTTGGACTGTTCTAAATTTTTTGCATACAGATAAACTTTATCAAAATAAAGCAGATTGTAGATCATTTTGTTTTCCCTGAACCACTTGGACCGCAAATCAGCATCCGAAAACATTGATGAGGCATGAAATCATATAGTTGTCTGAAGTTTGAGACCACATCGTCTTCAACATCATAATTCGGTATTCTCATTATATTATATTGGTATATTAATTCAACATGGTGTTTAACATAGTGTTCAACAAGGTGTTCAACATGGTGTTTAACATGGTGTTCAACGTTGTATTTATATATGATATGTTATTTTTATGTAAATTAATAATATAACAACAAATGAGTTTGCTTAAATAGAAAGAACTTGCAAAGAGTAGAACCAAATTAGGGAATAAAATCAATTATGTCCATGATCTAATCACACAACATAAAATCGGTCAACAGACAGACCAAGAGTCATTTGCGAAGGTATTCAAACCAGTGACAAGTAAATTAGATGATGTAATTGATAGTAATTTGGATTTAAGGATGCCTCAAAGGAGAAAAAGATTACTGAAGAAAGGGGAAGTTCCAGATTATGGTGTTGATATTGAGGATGAAGTTCAAGACATGAATTTGGGTGATCTTTTCGATGAACAACCTATACCACCACAGCAAGAAAAACAACTAGTACCAAAACTACCAACATATGAAGAATCATTGGCGGATCTTTTGAAAAGGAAGAAAGAGATATATGTCGACCCCCAATATTTTCCCGGAGCAGTCAACCGAACTGGAGCAGCCACCTGAATATGATGAAGATGAAGAAGTTGATTATACAATAGATGATGATGATATAACGAAAGAAGCGTTGGAGGATTTAGATCTAGCGAACTATGAGAGTGTTAATAATGTTCTCAATCAGCCGGAAATGACAAACCAAAAAGCTGAAAAATATCTAAATAAAATAATAAAGGATGCGGTATTTAGGAGGAGACAACTTGGAGGTTATAAGGCAGGTGTTACAAAAAAATACAAAAAGGGGGAAATATCGGAAGCTGAGAGGCAGTTGAATAACAAACGGATAGACAATACAAGAGCTGTATTGAATGAATATATTACTCATCGTAATAAAAAACTGAAAACAATAAAAGGTTCTGGGATTAGAGGCCGAGGAAGAAGACAGAGAGGTGGGAATTTTATGTTTTTCAACGATCCCAAACAGCTTCTCAAGAAATTAGAATTGATCATTGGTGAAACCGTTGCAGGCAACACATCAATTCAGATGAGAAATACAGGAGTTAGTATACTGGACACATTATTGAGAATGTCAACAATCAATAGACAGCAATATAATAAATTGTATAATCAGTATTTCGAAGTATAATTGTGTAAAGTTATTATATACATGGATCGCGAGATTGTTTTATCATCATAAAGCGTCAAAGATCAAGGAAACAACACTCCTCAGAATTTTATAACCAAATTCAACAGACCCATAATATTGGATAGCAATTCTCAATATGTAGTTGGCTTGAACCGAATCATTAACATGTCATTCACATGGTTTAATGTAAATTCATCATACAACAATCAATTGGTAAAGTACAGCTCTGATAACGGTTCAACATTTCACAACATCACTTTCCCAGCAGGAGTCTGGAACTATACTGACTTTGATACATACATCAAGGACATAACGAAGATTGTCAAAGATGGTGCTAATAATAATGAGTATGCAAGTGAAGTATGATCCTCGCAGTAAATTTTCCAATTTAAGCAATTGGAAAGAAGAAGCCTGAAAAAAATCAGGGCTTCAACGGGATTCGAACCCATGACCTCCGCGATACCGGTGCGATGCTCTACCAACTGAGCTATGAAGCCACACATTGGGAGCAAGGTCAAATTATTGAGTTCATATTTTCCCGTGCAGTGAAGTTATGAATTATTTCATTTATATATCACAATAGTGAGTATCCTATCACTCTCGAATTCGATAATACAACATTTAGGGTCACAGTCACATTAGCCAAGAATTATCAACTTGATTTAACTGCAAGCAATTTCAATGAACTAATTGGGTTTAATAAAGAAATATTGAAAAATGAACAGAATATAGGACCAAAGGTGCCTAATCTCAGTCAAGACACAGACGTTCTTAATATTCATTGCGACCTCATCAATGATTCACTTGTAGACGGTCAAGATACAGACATCATTTATTCCTTCTCAACCAGTGTGCTTCACCCTAGTTACTCCTTTACAATTGAACCAAGAAGAGTTACATTTAATCCAATCAACAAGAATAGTATAAGCAGTATCAGGATACACATTACGGACGGAAAAAGGAGATTAATTAACCTGAATGGAGCTGATACATCTTTTTCATTAATTCTAAAAAGGATAGAATAATATAACATAATAGTATAATTAAACCATTTGAATTCACCAGGGTTTGGCATCCAAAACTCGGTATTTTTGTGGATAAACATGTAGGATCAGGGATTATCGTTGATAATATTTTCAAACCAATGAAGAGTGCTGCGTCATCTGTTGTAAAAAAGTTCGCCAAGAAATCAGGTGAGAAGGCATTAAAATCAGTAGGTGAAAGGCTAGGTAAAAAGACATCTGAGAAGTCGGGAGACCTGATAATGAAAAAGCTTAGGAATATGAGAATTGATGATGTAGGACAAAGAGCTAAAATAGTTCCACCACAGCAAGAAGAAAGTACAGATATGATCATTGATAGACTGATATCAGGATCAGGTTTGAAAAGAAGGAGGTAGAGTAAAATTATGTAATATATTAATATAATGGCTTTCAGAACAAGTGAATATTTGCAAAGATATGAGTTGGTTCGATTTCAACTGAATGATGTTATTGAGATCCCACAAAACAATCAACAGCAGAAAAAAATGGGTATAAGTTCACAATCAATGACAGGTCTGCGTTCTATGATTGGTACAATCCCATTGCCAAGGACTAAGAAACCAGTCCCATTGCTAAAGACTAAGAAACCAGTACCTCTGTCAAGGACTAATAAACCGGTCCCAACCCCTAGGACCAAAATAGAGGAAACTGCTAGAGCAAGGAATATGTTAAAAATTTAGATTATTCTGGAATTGAATTCCCAGTAACTACAAAGCAGTACAATAAAATTGAAAAGCAAAATGAAATCAATATCAATGTCTACGGATATGAGAACAAACAACCATATCCTGTCTATGTTTCAAAAGAAAAATATGACAGACATATGAATTTATTATTGATAACGGAAAATGAAAATAAACATTATGTTTTGATCAAAGATTTCAACAGATTTATGTTTAAGCAAACAAAGCACAAAGAAAGGAAACACTTCTGTATGCACTGCCTTCAGTGTTTCAGCTCCGAAAGAGTCTTGAACAATCACAGAGACAATTGCATTCAAGTCAATGAAGCACAAGCAGTAAAAATGCCTGACGAAGATAACAATATCCTAAAATACATTAATCATAATAAAGAACAGCCTGTGCCATTTGTAATCTATGCTGACTTCGAGGCCTTAACAGAAAAGATATCTGGTTGCCAACCCAATGACAACAAATCATTTACAGAAACATACCAGAAGCACACAGACTGTAGCTATGGCTATGAGGTTGTCTGTTGTTATAATGATAAATATAGCAAACCAGTTAAAATATACCGAGGTGAAATGGCTGTTTACAAGTTTATGGAAGCCATGCTGCAAGAAGTCAAATATTGCAAGAAGATAATTAAAAAAGATTTCAAACAATTTTTGGAAACAAACAATGGAGAAATTAAAATACCTGTTATATTCCACAATCTGCGTGGTTATGACAGTTTTCAATTTATGAGCTCCAGTCTAGAAAAACTGGTGGGTAATATGCTAAAAGAATCATTGAAATATACATCAGAAGTATTTGATGGCAAAGAGCTAGACCTGATGACTAGAAAGGGAGTTTATCCTTATGATTATATGGATAGTTTTGACAAGTTCAGTGAAAAGCTGCCGCTGAAAGAAGAATTGTACAGCATTTTAAATGAAGAGCATATATCAGATGAAAACTATGAACACGCACAAAATATTTGGAATAAATTCTCTCTAAAAATATGGGAGAGTATCATGACATATTTGAAATCAGATATCCTATTATTAGCAGATGTATTTGAGAATTTCAGGAAAACATGTCTTGAATATTACAAACTAGATCCATGTCATTATTTCACATCTTCTGGTTTGTCGTGGGATGCTATGCTAAAGATAACTGGTATTGAACTAGAGCTTATGACTGACATTGATATGTTTCAGTTCATTGAAAAAGGTATGCGTGGTGGTATTAGTTATATTGCTAATCGTTACGGTAGAGCAAATAATAAATATATGAAAGAACACCATAAGAAAGCACCCTCCAAGTATATTATGTATCTTGACACAAATAATTTATACGGTTGGGCTATGAGCCAGTGTCTACCCATCGGTGGATTTAGATGGATGACACAAAAACAGATTGATAAATTAGATTTAGCTAAGTATGAGGAAGACAGTAAGAAAGGATTGATATTAGAAGTCGATCTCAAGTATCCCAAAAAATTACACGATCTACACAATGATTACCCGCTAGCAGCAGAAAAGGTGGAAGTAACAAATGATATGCTATCTGATTACTGCAAAAAAAATCTGAGAAATATAATATATCAACCGGTCCGGTTCACAAGCTTATACCAACCTTGGGGAAAAAAGAAAAGTACGTTTTACATTACAGGAACCTCCAATTATATATGGATCTTGGTTTGAAGGTTACTAAAGTCCATCGAGTACTAAAGTTCAATCAATCCCCTTGGCTAAAACAGTATATCGATTTCAATACCGAGAAACGGAAAAATGCTAAGAATGCTTTTGAAAAGGATTTCTTCAAGCTGATAAATAACGGCGTATTTGGAAAAACGATGGAAAATATCAGAAAGCGAGTAGATGTGAGATTAGTAACTGATGACAAGAAACTGTTAAAATTAACCAGTAAGCCAACCTATGTTAGCAGTAAGATTTTCAATGAAAATCTGGTGGCTGTACACAAAATCAAAGAAACCCTCACTCTGAACAGACCAGCATATGTGGGGATGTGTATCTTGGGTCTCAGCAAGACATTGACGTATGATTTCCATTATAACTATATCAAAGAGAAATATGGAGACAAAGCCAAGCTACTATTTGCAGACACAGACAGCTTGACCTATGAAATTGAAGCTGATGATGTATACCAAGACTTTTGGAATGATAAGCACAAGTTTGATAATAGTGACTACCCCGAGAGCTCGCCGTATTTTGTTAAGACAAATAAAAAAGTAATCGGAAAATTCAAAGATGAAGCAGCAGGAGTCCCCCATTTATTAATTCGTCGGTCTACGATCCAAAAATGTATAGCTATATTAAAGATGATCAGAAAGGAGGAAAGACTGCCAAGGGAATCAAAAAGAATGTCATCAAGAAAAACATCACACATGAAAACTATAAAGATACACTCTTAAATAATAAACAGATGTTTCACAAAATGAAAACAATTAGAAGCGAGAACCACAAGCTTGGTAGTTATGAAATCAATAAAGTATCACTCAGCTGTTTCGATGATAAAAGATATATACATGAGGATGGAATAACAAGCTATGCATACGGACACAAGAATATTAAAAATTTTCATAAATAATTTTCATAATCTAAAAAGTTGGTTACAAAAGTTGGTTACAAAAGTTGGTCACAAAAGTCGGTCACAAAAGTCGGTCCTAAAAGTCGGCCACAAAATTGGTAATAAAAGTCGGTCACAAAAGTCGGTCACAAAAGTCGGTTAAAAATAAATATAAGATTTTTTCAGATAGTTTTCATAATTTTCATGATTTGGTTCCAGACTGATGTCCCGGGTTTTGGTCTTGGTTCAGATTTTATATTTCTAAAATTTGAATCCGATTTTTGATTTATATTTGTTTCAATATTTGGATTATGTTTTTGAAAAGTGTGCTTAGACCCCCAATTACTATACTACTGGTGTGAATGCCAAGGATTTAGATCTATGTTCCAATCAACAGCATAAACAGTTATCTGAGTATACATAAGAGAAATCAAGGTGATTCCCAAGTAAAAGAACCCACCATAGATCTCCGATGAAATTTGGTATGTTGTTGTTACAAGAGAAGGAGATGTTAAAAACGTAATAAGAAGAGGGGGTCACCGTGCTTGTTTTCACGTCACAACGCTGACAAATACTGTTATTACGGTGACTTTTGGTAATCTCTGTGCGCAAGAAATAAGCGCGATTATTTTCCAATGCAGCGTGTCATATGGCACAGAGTTCGACTTTCTTTGATTCTTTATTCATCTACGTCCCAGAAAAAAATGTCTTCAAATACCCTGCATTATTAATTAATATTTTTATCCTTTAAAGGAAACATAATTTGGACTTGCTCTGTTGGGCCCGGTACGTCTCTATCTGTAGCATTTATTTTATTTGCCAAAAAGTAGCCATAGATTTAAGCCAATTTTTTTCTCAGTTATTGAGGATATTGTTCTCATTGAATTTAAAAAATAAAAAGTGGGATCACCGTGCTTGTTTAAGAGAAAAGGAGCATTTATCTCTCTATCGAGCTTAGTTTTGCTTACGTTTTGTACACGCGCGCGCGCTCATGTGCGGGCGGTGATGACGCAAACATCGTGCACAGTAGGAATGCGCAATGCAAAACTAGGAAATCAATTAATTATAAATGGCACCAAAATGTGGGGCCTTGTTCTGGTTTACATCCATTCTTACTAGCTATGAAGGGTTTGAAAAAAGGAAAGGTTTGAAGAAGTGCAACAAAATTGCTGCAGAAGTTGTTCTGCTGTGGTAAGTTGTGCTTCTGAAATGGTGTCTTGCAATGGGAGGTAGATCGCTTGCACAAAGTAAAAGTACTGTTCAAAATATTTATCAGGCAAAAAGCCGTATAGCACAGGAAGACCGTAACAAAGCAAGGATGAGCGAAGCTCATAGGCCTTCCAATACTTTAAATGTTCTGAAATAGATCTTTGTAGTCTTGTTATGTCATGTGTTGGAGAAATGTGTTTCAAATGCTAATCAACCACTTTGACTAAGTGGTACAAACTGAATTCGTCCTTTCATTGGGTATTTCCGAACCACAAGTTGTACCCCCCAGAAGTACACCATGCATATAATCAATGGCTCACGACATAGTCTGGGGTTCCGCGGCAATATCGTGATGTTGAAGAATGGAAAGCCAGCTGAAACCCTTGACACCGTTGACACGATACCTTGATTTCCATGCCACTTGTTGCTGCATGGCTTCCTTTGCATCCTCTAATGTCAATTCATTAGTTCTTCCTTTGCGATCCTCCTCGCTAAAAGGGAAGCCTCTTGCATGTCCCGTTGTCCAGTTTTTACAGTTTTACCAGGCTAAAGCGATTTTCACCACCCGTATTCCTCATTGTATTGCATGCTGTTACACACAAGGCATCAAGCGGGCAGGTCACAAGTGCATGCCAGAAGCACAGCTTTACAAAAAGACTATCCTCTGGATGGTGACTCGAATTCAACACCTGACTCAAGTTCGTTCAGGGCTTACATATGCGTACCCTGGATGCCAGAGGCTTTTTCTCGTTGGGGGCGATAGAATTGAGCAGCGAAGCCGCAAAGGCGAGTCGCGAAGCGGCGAGAAAAAAAAACCTAGAAACACAGCAAACTGGTTTTACCCACGTGGATTAAAATACACGTGTCATGTTTGATGTTTATGTTTCACGAATCACTGGCCCTTTCTTCTGCAAGAAATCTTCAATTTTCCCTTTGCATCTCTCTGAAAAAGCTATTTTTTTATCACAAAACAACACTAGTGACTTGATTCCGTTGTTAAAAAACCAAGCTACCGAATTGACCTAACAGTAAGAACAAATTGTGGACATTTACAACGGTACAGGTTGGTGTCATGGGTAAAGGTTTCTCAGCTAAAAAAAAAACGGATCGAAAACCACCAATCACAGCCAACTAGCTGATGACCTTTTAAACTGCATGTGAAACAAACACAGAGGACATTGCTTGTGACTGGCTCATTTTTTCTCGTTTTCAGACACGCTGTCTAGCTGTGTCTGTCTGTGTCTGTCTTCTTGATTTAACATCGCTTCCGTAAAATGTCATATCTATTCTTTGAGGATACCAAAGCCGAAATCGAGAAAGAAAATTTTCGGTATTTGAAAACGGTAAAATTGAAGATTTCTGATAGAAGAAAAAGCCACCTTTTACAGTTTCATTTCGGTGTAAGAATAAATATTCCAGAAATTTTCTTTGGCGTTCACGGTTTTACAGGAGCCCTTTTAAGAAACGTTTTTCCAACCGACAAATCAGATTCCCAGGGTCAAATCTTGACTATGGAGAAATAAATGGCAACATGATTGGATCGGCGCTCTCAAAAGACTTAACTGCTTGAACCAGGAATCTCTTGCCGACCAGCACTACTAGCTCGGACGGACGTTCCCCGCCGCTGGCGAGCGAGAAGATCTCTGGCATCCAGGGTAACATATGCGGCCTTAGAAATATCCACATTGCAGGGTTTTTTTTCATCAAATCACAGCTGACCAACAAATAACATGTTTTCTCTTGACATTTGCTTTCCATATCCAAGTTCAATGATAATATAATAAAGGGGCCAGATTGAAACCTTTGAGGATTCAAAAACAGGCCCCGCATTAGTGTTCATTAAAAACGAAATATTGTCTGCAGCGTTTAAAATCCCCTTTCCCAATAGCGCCTTGTAGAGATTTCCGTCATAATTGTCTTCAATGTTATCTTTGAGCTTCTTCTTTCTTTTAAACTGATATTGTAGATCTTCAAAGAATGTTGGCCTTGTAAAGAATGTTCTTTTAAAACTGTCCTAAAATGGGTATTTCCACAAAGTATGCTACTTCATTTTTTCTCAAGCATCTGAGCGGGCCGGATGCTTAAATCCTCGAATTTGATTGGCTAATCTTACACGTGACCAGTCCAGCTTTTCGCGATACGGCCCAAGGGCTGGATTTTTTCCCGCTGCCGGCCTTGCTGCTTAAAAATTTCGCTCCTAAAAGTTAACGGTAATCGTCAATCTTTTGCCTTTTTTACACATCGATCGACGGTTAGTCAACGCAAGTTTATTTGTTCTCTTTAAAATGGCAAGGAGAGTCACTGTAAGGAAATTCAGTTGAGTGTTTTGAAGTTGTGAGAGTTGGTTGGTTGCTTGTAGCTTGGCGCTGTAATGGCGCCTAATCATGTGTTTCCCTCACCGTACGGTGGGCACACAGGGCCCCAAAAGATGCACGCGCACACAGTAATATGTGGGCAGCGGCAGGTCCGCAAAACAAATATCCAAGATGGCGGTCGAATCGGCCAAG
The DNA here is from genome assembly GCA_022496165.2 of Catalaphyllia jardinei. Classification (NCBI taxonomy): domain Eukaryota; kingdom Metazoa; phylum Cnidaria; class Anthozoa; order Scleractinia; family Caryophylliidae; genus Catalaphyllia; species Catalaphyllia jardinei. The sequence goes on along the minus strand of JAEMPF020003637.1, from coordinate 26,484 downwards.
TTTACAGCCCTTGAGAAGCAGATTGAAGTTTGCCTGGAAGCTTTCGAAGTGCTCGAACTGGGATCCAATCTAGAATTTTTTAAAGGCAACGTCCGAAAATATTTAAAAGCGTCTTACCATGCCTTCAAGCCACCTTCAGATCCTTTGAAGGTAATGCTGAACATTGGCATAAACTGCGGGTCACTATTCAAGGATGAATCCAGGTTGTGGCTTTCAAGAATTTATACCAGACTTGCTATGAAGGTTAGCATAAGGAACCCTTACCACTCGGAAATTTTACGGAACATTCCTCTGGAGGTTTTCCTGTCGCTAAAGAGGGCGGTTGATCACACACGGAATGGTGAAGTAGCAGGCAACGTAATAAGCGAGGAAAACCGGAAATGTCACGTCATGGCATTCACTTCAGAAAGTGCCGTAACTTCATTGTTTTCGATGTTGAGTGGATTGAGTGAGGCAGAAGTTCAATCGCATTTCAGAAGGAAATTAACTGGGAGAATAAATGGAAGAGCAGCAGTTATCATCAATGAAGAGAAGGAATTTTCCTTAGTGTATAAAGTTAATTTAAATCAGTGCACCATAGAATTTTATTATGGAGTCTGGAACAGTGCTGGTTTTCCTTTACACCACTGACACCAGTTGATGCCAGTACTCTGCTTTACAATAATTTTCCATTCTTCTGAGAGTGGGTAGGATGGGGAGGGTTGTGTGCAGCCCTTAATTACTTGTTAACAGTCTGGAATTTGACTCACAGACTCTCTTTGATGGCCATGTTAAGAAAAACTGTTTTTCAAATTTTCATACCAAAATAACTAATCTGGAACTCAAACAAACAACAAATTATGATTGTTTTGGACTTGCACATACCATAAGTTAGTATCCTCCCGACTTCCTATATTTGGGTTTACACACTTAAATTAGAACTTGTTGGGATATGTTAGACACTGTTGAAGTCACTTAAGAGTTTTTGTGTGTGCTGGGTTGTACAAGAATGTGAAACTGATTGTAATGTAACTGATTTTGATTTCACTAGCTCTTGCTCTATTAATCAAGCAAGAAGTCTGCTTGGAAGAATCTTTACTAAGGGTCTGAGTACAGAGTAAATGCCGAGGTCTGCACCCACAACCAAGGTCAATATTCTTCCATACAGTCTGATCAAGCCTAGTTATTAGATGTTCATTATATAGCCTTACAAGAAAAGTTCAGTTACTGATGTTGTATTCATGATAACGGAAAGTACATTTAATATGACAAGGAGGGGGGATGAAGATATTGAAACTCAAAGCTTGAAATGTTAGTAGCCTCCCTCGCTAGCTGTTCAATTTTTTATGAGACCCCCTCCCCCCCCTGCTTTTGGGATTAAAGTATACAAATTTTTGGAGCCCCCCTTTCGGGTGTCTAAAAATTTTCAAAGCCCCCCCCAATATTTTCATCCCCCCCCCCCTTGTCATATTAAATGAACTTTCCCTAATTACAGTGTTTGTGCCAAGTCTGGTGTTGTGCTTTCATTTTGTCCCAGTTGATCAGACTAGCCACGAAAAAAATTTCATTGTCAATACTGTAATCATGCCAATAAAATTAAAGGGAGACCATTGGAATTCAGAAATTCAAAAAGGAATTTGGCATTTCAATAGCCTCTCAATCTCCCATATGGTAACATAAGAAATGTTAGGAAAATTTGTTCTTTGATATAAGCTGTTGGCAATAATATATTACACTACAGTGGAACCTCGATTTAACGAAGCTGCTGGGAACTGGATTGATTGGTACATTAAATCAAGGGTTTGTTATATCAAAAAACAAACAAAAACAAACAAACTAAGAGACCGGCCTTGGCAATTTTTTGTCTACTTTAATAGACGTGTCTTCTTTACAACAAGTGGTAATCTGACATACACAAGCCAATCTAACAATCAAGGTGGGTCAACAGACTTGTCTTAATGTTCATGTTAAAAGCAAAATTTAATAAACATTTCTAACAGGAATAACTTTGACAATGAATAAGAGTGAACAAAATGAAATATCTAACAGCAATACAATTCTTTTTGTGAACATCTTGTTCAGATACTTTTAACTAACCTTTTCTGACAACAGTTGTTTATACAATATTCCTTTCATTCACTATTTCACAATGAAACAGGAAAACTTCCAGAGGAATGTTACGTACAATTTCTGAATGGCTATAATAAGGACTTGATGTTTTTGCTGACTTCTCCCAACAGGACACTTGTTTCTATTTCTTTCCTGTATTTATGCAAGCAATAAATGCACTTATGATCATTTTGGGGTAAATCAAACCCACAGAAACAGGTTTCTCCACTTGAAACACCCAATGGAATATAAGTTTCCTTGTAAGCATTGTTCTCTTCAAAAAAGAAACCCTTTGCCCTGAGCCAAATGAGCTGAACAAACTCATAGCGAAATATTTGTGCCCACCTACCATGAAAATTGGTATTTTGGTTGTATCGACTTATGGCAATGTGTTTCGCCTCCCGTCCCTCCATTGAAATGGAGTTTAGGCCAAGACTATACTTCTCAAAAACATCCTGTGCATGGGCTGGGATTATGTGACCAAAGGTCCATGTGGTTGGGGTTACAGTTGAAAATAAGGCCTTAGCCCGGAAGAAGTTCAAACAAGATTTCTTTAGTGACACTAAATCCTGGGAGTTAACATTGACAACCCTACAAAAAAGGGAAACACTTTGTCTCAACTGAATCCCGGTGTAAGCAAAGACATGAAGTAAAAATGTCTGATGAGCTGAGTCTGAAGACTTTTTCAAAGCATCAATGAGATGCATGAAATTCTTTAAAAAAAGCCTCGAATCCTGACCCGTAAATCGGTACTGAAAGTCTACACCAGCCCCACTTGTCTCATTGAACCAACGCTTGACCCTGTTTGCAAGCCTCGTCAAACCAAGTTTTTTGAATGGGGAAACTACAGGAACAGAATCAAATTGTATCACTGTTGCTGGAAGGCCTGATTTCCCAATACTCTCATAAAGAATTTCCTTGAAAAGTTGTTGACAGGCATTGTTTTTGGGATGAAGGGGTTCCACATGTACCCTGTCTATAAAACCACCAATAAGAGGCTCAAATTCCTGTCTACTTTTCTGGGATGCTATGAAATCTGTTACTTTCTTCCTTTTGGTTTTAGCAGCAATGTTCTGCCTTTCAACTTTCTCTTTGACTTTCTTAACCTCTTTTGAAACGTTTAACCTACTGCTATAGGACCATGGTTGCCATTTGTGTTGATTCCCCTTTCCAAATGTCCCCTTTGGATCATCATAGTCTCCAGTGCTTACATTGGCAAAAGTTGAAAAAAATTTGGCAGACACAGGAAGCTCCCCGGCCAAAAAAGCTATCATCTTTAAGTCATTAGAGAATTCAGAAAACTTGAACCTAATTTCCCTGTCACAAATACTGTAGCTCTGTTTCTCCATAACAGAAATTTCCTTGAAAAGATAAGACACATAACGTCGAACCACAACTGAGTCTTCAGAGCAATTTGCTCCAAATATCATGAAGTTTTCGTTGCTACTCAAAATATGTTTGCCCCTATTCAGGAAGCTCACTAACCATGCACATGCCGTGTCATCCTTACCGAAAGGGGCCCCATCCCCTCCTAAGACTACCTGGAAAGTGTTTACTTCACCAAACCAAAGTAATTCTTCACCTGTTTCCTTTTCTAACTCTAAGTAAAATGAAGCCAGCAGTGGGAGAAATTGCAAGAGGGGCCGGAAACAACAGCTTACTTTTTCACAGTCTTCGAGATCTTTACAGAATTGTTCTTTGACATCTACTGTTTTGCCAATATCAATAGAATTTACTTGATTGATCAACTTATTGTATGGCAAAAGGCGAGGGACCTTACAACCCATAACTTTAATCCGCTCTAGTTTAGAACCCTTCAGGCGATTTTTTCTCATAGAGAGAGCTTTGTATGTAGCTCTGTACTTTCTCTTCCCCATTACACCTTTTGAAAAATAAGTAGCAATACTGCGTAACATGTTTTCTTGTGAGCCTTCAAAAGCATCTAGCTCCTTGTTGTAAATATCTGGAAAAACCTGGGAACATAACTTTCGTTTCCTTGTAATTAAACTCGATAATGTTTTTCTTGAAAACTTAGTTTCAAGAACATCGACTAAACCAGCAGCAGCAGGTTTGCTCTCCTTAGTTTTCCCCCCATGAATTTTGAGAGAAACCTCATATGTTTCTGCACGTCTCTTTGCAAGGGTTCTCTTCTTTATCTTGACATTCCCCCCTTGATCACAAGTTGCTTGTCTGATGCTGCTGACTGCTGATGAACTAACTGATACCTGGCTATGTTGGCAATCTAACTGACTCATCTTGACCTGCTCTGTTACTTTAGCTACCTAGCATATTTAAATTTATCAAAAAGCAAATCAGTAAATGTAAATTTTCAAAGTTCAAAGAAATGCTGTAAAACAAAGACAGTGTATGTACAGCAATCATTCATTCTGTCCTATGTCAACAAACTTGGTCTTAAAGTAATCATATTCATCCCTGACCATTCACATACAAAAGAATACAACCAATAATTTTAGCTTGCTAGTGCAAAAACTAGGTATTTAGTTTTTCGCTGTCTCTGACAAAAATAAATATTTGCTGTACATACTAAACATAAGCTTATTTTGCTGCATGAACTCGTGTTAAGCATATTAAACATTATTGTCAATTTTCACAAGATTACTTCAGGCTCAATGCATAAAAATCTCTCGATTAGGAAAAGGAAAATGACCTTAGCTTCAAGTCTCCGTCGTTTTGCCATAAGAGATTCAAGATTTTTCTTCAATCCTGCAACCGAATTGTGAGCAGCTGCTATCTGCTCCTGAGCTGTCTTACGGGCTTTCATCATTGCTCCAACACAGAATCGTGAGTAAACTTTCTTCTTACGTAAGGCCATACTGCCTATGGAGCGCATCAAACGAAAATGTGTATTACGTTTTCACTGAGCAAAGTTTTCAGGAAAAAAAATCATAGGATTGTTCTTCGATTCCTACCTTCAAACATGTGCCACAGAAAGAAATCTCAATGCGCTTTGGTAAACAGCCTTTTGAAGCAAAAGACGACTCAGAAGATTGATTTTCCCCTCGACAAAGATGGAGTCCTTCACCAAAACATCTATTTCTGACGAACTTGGGAATAAACCACGGCAAGTTTGGTATCGTTTGAAAGGTCAGTTTCTCCGCTTCTTCCACGTGGAAAAATCTTTGCTTTCCGGACGCTAGGAATTGTGGTAATTTACATAAATTAGCATGAAATTTAAAACCAAAGTGGCCCTCACGTGGACCCCCACGGGAAAAGAAAATCGACGCCATTTTTTTGTGACGCCGACCGCTGCATCTTTTGAGCGCCCGTGTGCCCACCGTGCGCGCGCGCGCGCGCGCGGCCCCGGCGCGCGCGTAGAATTTGAGTCAAATTTACGTTTCTGATCGTTGGTGTATTTAGGATAATTTCTGTAGAATGCACTTAACGAATTTCCTCGCTTTCTGCTATTCAATTTACTGTAGAAAAGTCTGATTTCAAGTGATTTTAAAAGTGACGACTAACAGACATTGTTTTTGTAGTAAATCTTCAAACTTCGCACGAAATTTCACACCGGAAAAACTGTTTTGGAAAACTTAACTGGTTAAACAAATGCAACTAACATAAAGTAGTTCGTAAACTATATGTTCTTCAATACATCTTTCTTTGCCTACTATCTGAATTATTCGCTCGTTGCCACTATTTTTTACAAATCGTTAGTAGACGGCGCACAGGCCGATTCAATGACAAGAGTTATCGTGCTAAAAGAAAGTGGATGAAAAATGCGTAAACAAACCCATTAGTACTCTGTAAAACGAATTTACTGCAGGAAAAAATAAACATTTTATTTAATTGCCCGGCTAGGTCGGTCCATGACTTAACAGCCAAAAAATTCATATATGTTATTTACCGGGCGGGAGGTCCGTATGGGAAAAAACTGTGCCCTTGGTCTGAGTACGGCCCGAGGCCGTAGGCGAAGCGCCCTACTCAACACCTCGGGCACAGTTTTTTTCCCATACGGACCTCCCGCCCGGTAAATAACATATATGAATTTTTTGGCTGTTAAGTCATGGAGGCATCCGCCATTAGGACACAGTTAATGTTTTTCTTTCAATATAGTGCAAGCAAAAGGAACAGTAATAATGCACACGAAGTGGATTTCTAAGCTTCTTGAAGTAGTTTTTGAACTTACTCACTGTATTCGGAAGACAGTGTGATGAGGGAGGTGTCAAGGAGATGAGTGACAACAAATTTACAATCGCTTCAGCGAGAAGATTGTGTTTTATAGTGAAAAGAGCGAGAAGAACCATTATGGTACCAACTACAACTCTCGCTGTGGGGTGCAAGGGCTTATTATCGCTGTCTTCGGAAGCATCATGTTCCTCTGTTTTGTCCTCAAACAAAATTGCTTCCGTTAGAGTGTCATTACTCACCAGTTCTGCACCGCAGGTCATCCTTTCGCTGATTTCAGTCATCTCATCATCGGTAGCATCAAACATCCCTTCTTCATCTCGTAATCCGTCTTCTATTTGTTGCGTGCGTAAAATGGCCCTAATTGTCAAACCTGTTGACAGATATGTTTAAAGTGATACTTGAGCAGTATTTGCATTGATGTTTCTAAGATCTGTTTTACTGTGGTTTATTTTGTATGTGTATTTTCTACACTTTAGTTTGTTTAGTGTGTTCAGTAACTATGTCAGTAGACGTACTGAAACATTTCAACTACACTGAGCTCTTTCAAACCGTTGAATATGTCGATGTCGTGTTTGTTACATTCTTATAGGTGATCACAGTACTATGATCGACTGTGACATATCTGGAGCATGCGAACCACTGAAATGCGCCAAACACAATCGCAAAAATCTCACATGCATTCTATTGCCTCCCTAAAATTTTGGCCGTCATATCTATTTTTCGTTTGCTTAAACCGTTTCCGCACAAACAGCTTATAACATCGAGAAAACGACTTGTGTCCTCGTCATTAGAGAGTGGACAGTCTTTCTCCAGTACATACACTCTGTAATCCTCGTGATCAAGAGAAACAAGTTTCATCACTGAACAAAACATGGATTTTTATAGCTGCTTGTATTTTTATTCTTACCAAAGCGTAAGTGTTGTATCTAAGAGCTGATGTGTGTGGCGCGGGCCGTTCAAGGCGGGGAGTGAAGCAGAAGTTAACTGGCGATGTGAAGGGGAGAAGCAATGATTTATTGGAATCATTTTGAAGACTGCCAAGAAAGGTATGTGTTGCAAGCTATGTGTGACAGAGTCTACATGTACATGTATGTCTACAACTTTCTAGATTTCGTCATGTGCAGATACTTTAAGTTCAGTTTTGGCGCCTCAGTGACTAACGAACGGCTTTATTTTAAAACTGAAATTATGCAACCGTTTCAATCATTAAAGCTATTTACCGGTATTAATCTAATTTGGTTGTAAACACCAAAGCCAACGAACGATATACAGTAACAGTAACAATGTAACTGATATTTCAAGCTCAAACTTCAAACTTCAGGAAAGTCAGGAACAGCAAAAAGTGACAAAGCACACAAACCAGAGAAAGCACCGGCAAAATAAGGATGAAGGACGACAAGGAGACCGACGATATCGATTCTCAAAGCAACAAAGAGAACATGGGAAAGCAGGACTGAAGAAAGGGCCAGTGAAGTCGAAAACGGACAAGTCTAAAGAAACTCGCAAACAGTTAAGCAACATCGCAAACAAAACGACAGCTGAGAATGAAGCATGCACCAAAACGACTAGAAAGATTTATCAGACGTTTATGGCAGACTTCCCAGGTAGTACTCATTCTAAAGAGATCTAGCAACAAATGTCAGATTCAGTTTCTCTTCCACCCCTAGTTCAAGTTACTCCTCCAACTGGCAGCAGGCAAGAACTCCTGCCCCCAGTTGAGACCGGTTTGTTAACTGCAAGATCGGGAACGACTTTCAGTCTATCAAAACTGCGGAGGCTTTGGTCCGAGCCATGAACACTGCCCTACATGTGGACAGTGATGAAGACTATTTTCCACCTGGAGGGTTCTGGGATTTTCTGGCCAGGCCTTTAGGTAAAGACATGAGCCAGGAAAGCCAAAACGATTTTGCTCAACTACAGAGGAAAATAGTCAACTACGTGATGAGATAGCAATGCTCAGAGAGCAGCTTAATCCCTCCGCGAAAAACCAGCCAGGTAAGTTACAAATGATCAATATTATTAGGAATTTATCTCAGCTAGCAAACCAGTTGCATTTTTCACTGCAGAAATCGTCGGAAATACTTATGTGCAACGATTTTATGTATGGCAATTTTAAAAATAAAATCACTACTAAATTTTATTTATCACCAGAAATACTAACCATAAACCGAAATGTCAAATGTGATTGGCACACTGACAAGTTTACACAATTCAATAGTACAGTAAGTGAGTAAGTGAACGTTATTAAGACAGGGTAGCCTATTCAGCTCTAAGGTTGGTCTCCATAGGGGTCCGGTACCTGCAAATAACAAAAGAAAATACTAGTACCTTCACATGCATCGTAAGTAAATAAAAAAGAGTTGCTAAAACAATCGCCTAAAAAAGTGTTCAAAAACAATTCATAGGTTACTCTTTTACTGCATCTTAACACTGTATTTCTGATATTTTATCTTACCAAAGTTTACAAACTTTTTCAGTTCCATCAGCTGAAGTATTACGATACATGACAGAAATTAGCAGCCAATACAACTGATGGAATGGAACTCCTACCTGAATTCCTGATGTTAAAATTTAAGATTACATCATTCAAGCAAACCTGGAACCACGACCTAGCCAGGTAAGAGTAACAACAGGTAACTGGTTGAAGATCAGTAAGCTCAGACATAGCACCAGCATAATTTTATAGCGTCGGTGATCTTTGAACTGCGTATGTTAAGAAACCAGGTCAGTTGAGGTTTATTCTAAGTGGTCTCTTTCTTTTCTAAATGTGGCAATATTGTCAATGAGAAGCATGAATGGATCGAGTGACATAGTCTAAACCACCCTGATTAGTGTAGCGACATTGAATAAGCTACAGAGGATAAATGGCTATACCCAGCCTAGCACAAACATGAAGGGAGTTGAGACGAAAAAAGATGATTGAAAGGTGTTCCTCCCGTGATCCCTTCTCGATAGACGGGGTTTGAGCTGGTTTTTCTCTCGACCTTCCCCTTCAACCACATGCCGTTAGAATTGTGGTTAATCCATGCCATGTGTTACTGAGTTGACTGCACTCTACTTTATCTACGAACCAATGGTGATACTATATTTGTTATGAGTTCTCATTGTATGTTTGTGTTAGCCTAACAGTGGCAGTGCTTTTGAACTGTGTTATTGTTGCTAAGCTAGACAATAATCGGTCCCACCATTCTTATAACTCATCATTATGTGCAAGAGTACAACGGTTGTCAAGAGAAGTGTAAGTTATGACTCCTACACTTAATCTGTTTTTTTTTATTTTTTTGTAGGCCCCACATGATACTGTTAACCTTTAGGAGAAGAGCGATGTGTTCGTGAATTGCAACCCTCTTCGAAGCATCGTACAGAGCGGGCGTGCAAAGGGACCACAGACAGCATCTGCTCAAAAAGTTAATTCCCCTAGTGTTCTCCACAGAAGAACAGGAAAATTCTTGCGGCAAAGGAGGCAAGGGAAACAATGAAGGAAAACGACTCTTGTGTCTAATAGTCATTGCTTCTATCTGTCAGTTGTGTTATGCAATCATGGTATGGTATGGTATGGTATACTTTATTTAAATCAAGAAACACGCTAGCCCCAACAACACTCAGCTGGTTTCCATGGGGGGCGTGTTTTTACAAATATAAAAGAGACTAAAACTAATAAGACATAAAGATAGAAAGATAGATCTAAAGTCATAAAAAAATTCTACTGTTGTGAACTAAGTACTTATTATAATCTAGATACAGGACTAATAATATAGTAAATCTGAAACTACAAATATTAAACTAGATGACGGTTAAGTTCGTTTATAAAGTAATTACATGTGGCATGACGTGACCCAACTACATTTTAATATATTTATTAAATGAATGCATTGATTCCGCTAGTTTTGCTTCACTAGGGAGTTGGTTCCAAAGCATTGCGCCGCTATATTTAAAATTCCTTTTTAGAAACTCTCTCTTTGGTTTAGGAAGTGTCAGATCTGTAGCACTATTTCTGAGATGGTAATCAGTCTGATCAACGTTCCTTTTAACAAAGGAGTTCCTAAGGTTGGGCGCGGTGTCGTCATTTAATATTTCATACATCAATGATGATTTGGTACGAAGTCGCCTCGTATCAAGTGTGTCCCAAGAGAGGGTGTCGATTATATCAGCGGAACGTATATCATAATTGGCACCAGTGAGAACCCTAGCAGCACGAGATTGAAATCTTTGTAGCTTGTCTTTTAGTAATTTCCCGCAGGTGTCCCAAAGAGGGGAACAATATTCAAAGTAAGGCTGTACCAGGCTCTTATAAACTTTTTCAAGCGTATCTACAGGAACAAAGGGCTTAATGCGCCTCATCGCTCCAATACCCGCACTGGCCTTCTTACAAATCAGTTGTAGTTATCAAGACTCTCGGATTACTAGCCTTTGTACTCTTGGACTTGAAGAAGATTAAAGCATGTTATACGAATTTTGTGTGTTCTACTTAGAAAACAGCACACTTGAAACATGGTGGTAGTGGTTAATTAAAACCCAACTGCGATTCGGCCGTGAATAGTTACGCCTGATAGCAAGAAACTCACAACGAAATGCCTGGTGGTGGTGACTCGACGATCAGTGCAAGTCAAGGAACAGTAAATGTGGCTGTAAAACCACAGAAAAAACTCAATCTTCGAGAAAACACATCGGAGAATTGGAAAACGTACAAACAACAATGGCAGAACTACGCGATTATAGCAAACCTGGCCGCACAGCCCAAGGAATATCAAGTCGCGTATTGTTTGGCTACCGATGCGTTGCGTGTGTACAATGGTCTTTCCTTCGCAACCGAAGAAGACAAGAAAAAATTGTCGAAGATCATGGAAAAATTAGATGAATTCGCGATTGGTGAGGTGAACGAAACCTACGAGGTACGTGTTTAATAGCAGAGACCAAGAGGCAGATGAATCCATGGATGCGTACGTGGCCGCATTGCGCAAGTTAGCGTAAACTTGTAATCTATGCTCGTGCCTGCACGATAGTGTTATCAGGGACAAAATCGTTCTCGGCGTCAGAAGCAAGCAGCTGAGTAAAAGACTCCTCCAAGAGAGAAAACTCACCCTATATATATCCTGTTGTGTGATAATATCTTTCCCAGTGCGCATGAGTCAGGACAGTACTATATCCTGACTCATGCTCACTGTAAAAGATAGGGCTAAACCCGTCGTATGAGGACATAACGCCGGAATACGTATGAAGCCAGAAGAAACCTACAAGCCCGACAGTACCGAAACAGGCCCAATCCTATATCCACACCCTTTGAGCCCTACCCTATTCCAGCTAAGGATGTGTCAGTGTTGTGATTGTGTTTATTATTTGTAGTTCGGTTCTGTGAGCGCACACATATTAGTCAACACTTCCTAGGGGACTGCCGTTTTGATGGCAGCGTAACCGTTGTGTTCTGCGTAAAAGCTGGCTCAAATCCGTTAAGCTGATTTAGCTCTTCGTATTGTGCCGTGGTTTCCGGTGTAGCTAGAGCCATCTTTGCTGCCACCGAGGCCGGTTGAAGCCATGTTATGCGAACGCCACCCGACATGATCAACAATGTCATCCAGCGTGCTACCAGTAAAAGCCATGGTAATCGCACCCCCACAGCGGAAGCTGTAAAGAGTTTTGTTTGATAAACCGGCTGCTGTCAAATAAGTTTTTAAAATTGCTTCTGCTGCATCCGTGGAGAAGGCATAAAAAAGAATGGATTGCCCACATGTTGCTCTGAAGAGTGGGCCAGTAGACACAGAGATCTTAATCACCTGGCGGGGGGAAACAAATAGCCATTTTCGTCATCTCCTTGTGGCAGGGGTTTTGAGCGAAAAAGTTGGTACCCGTGGAGCAGGGTGTTGTCAACCATGGCGTCTGCCCGTGCGTTGGTAAGACGCGGCGAGAAGGCTTGAATGGCGCAAAGTAGGGCGTGCACTTCTTTTGTTGCGATGTCTTTTTCGTCCACATCCTGGCCGAAATAGTCTCCTACCGACACTATGTCGTTTTGGAGGGACAGCGTTGCTCCCCAACGGCACTGCGAGGCATCCGAAGCGATGTTTCGTAAACTCTACGTTCCCACTGCGCCACGGGACGAAAGCTGTTCATGTGTCAAGGAAGCGCCAGTGAAGTATTTCTTTTCTCAAGTCTCCATCGAGAGGGATGGGTTTTCCCTGTTTTTGACAACGTGAAATAGCGTGCGCAACCACACGAGTGTATAACTGTGCAGCAGGAACCATGAGAGTTAGAGATATACATTTTCCCTTAAAGCGCTGCAACTCGTCAAGAGAGACAAATTTACTTGACAGCATGCTCTCTCGAAGCGCAATGAACTTTTCCTTTTTGTCCTCCGGGATAGAGAAGGTTTTGACGGGTGGTATCAACGATGTGGCCAAGAAAAATGAGACGCTGCGTAGGAACTGGAACACATTTTCCATTTTAGGCACACACACACACACACTTACATACATATACCCGTAAAATACCCGACTTTACGTTTGGAGGCCTTACATTTAAGTAATTCTTTCTTAATACTTGTTCAGATAAATTTTTTAAAGAGATCGAAGAAAATTATTTTAAACTTGGTAAAATTGTTCTCTCCACACCTTAAAGAGGAATAATAAAATTAAAAAATAATAATAATAAATAAACCAGAGATTGTTTTCACGTATGAAGGATCCCCATTTTGCATTAAATTTCTCTAAAATCCCATTTTGAAGAGCATAGCGTCTCTCCACTTCTAAGCAGGTCAGAAAGTTCTGTACACAAAGATTTGGTGATGGGAAAAGGCGCATTAATTTGGACCAGTGGATGTGATATCTGCAGATGAGGAGAAAGTGGTGGGACAAAATATTTGAAGTGTTGTCGACAAAACCTAAACAGGATTGAAAACAGAAAACATCATTTGGAAAACATGGCCTTTTGCTCATCCACTGTTTTATTCCATTCCAAAAACCTTGAACAAAAGTACATTCCTAGAACAAATGCATCATAGTTTCCGGGTGTTCTTTACAGAAACTGCATAAATTATCAGATGCGATACCAATTTTGAATAAATAGCTATTTGTAGCTTTTCTTCTATGGAGGAATTTAAACTGGAAGGTTCGCAATTTGGATTCGCGGGTGCACAAGAAAGCTAAAATGTATGAGCTACGCCAATCTATATAGTCCACAGATTGAGAGTTACAATCTGAGAGCCATTTGCTTTGACTTTTAAGTGGAATAGACGCAATTTGCTTGATAAGCATTTTATTCGCTAACTTGCAAAAATCCGTTGAAGCCAACAGACCCTTTAAGTCATTTACAGTGTTTGTCACTGCCTGAGTGCAGGCACAAGTTGATTTCATTTTGGAGACTGCACTTACAACGCTTTGATATTGGAGGAAATTAGTTTTGATAGAAAATTTTTCCTTAAATGCATCAAAAGTTAAAAAATGAAAGTTTTCATCAAGTAGATCGTTTTGAAAATTAATTCCTGCCTTATGCCAGTTTTTATAGTAGATAGGCTTATTATCAATTCGCACGAAAGAGTTATACCAGATTGGGATATTAGAAAAATCAGAAGGTTGTTTTTTGAAATTGAGACACGACCAAATTTCAACCAGTTCTTTGGTAAAAGGGTCATCTATTTCCAGCGAGACAGCATCGTTGACGTTTAGGTTACCAGTAATAAGTAGGTTAGCATTATACTTTGCAAGAAAGAAGTCCAGAAATAGTTTCCATTTTCCTTTGTTACTTGAATCTAAGTACTTTTGAATCCATTTCGCTTTCAGGGCACGGTTGAAAATTTGAATGTCCAACAATGTAAGTCCGCCAGTTGCATAATCATTGATCATTTCGACTCGTTTAATTTTGTCCCGTTTGCCATTCCATAAAAATTGGTACAGGAGATTATTAGATTAGTCTTTTAGATGTCCACTCGACGTAGGGAGCGGAGACATAATATAAATTAACTGCGAAACTAGTAAGCTCTTAATGACCACTATTTTCCCGAGAAGCGTTAGTCTCCTAAACTGACAATTTTCAATTGTTTTGGAAATGATCTCCTTATTTTCTTCATAATTCAATGTTATAGATTCTTCTTTGACGGTAGATAACCAGACTCCCAGAGCTTTAACTTTGTGGGAAGGCCACGAAATGTTCTGGTAGGCTGCTATTTTTCTTCTTTGAAAACGCATGGCACCGATCCAAAGTGCCTCTGTTTTCTCATAGTTAATTCTAAGACCGGAAATGGATGCGAAAGAATCTAACAGACTGAAAGACTTCTGCAACGATTTCTCTGAACCGTCCAAGATTAATGTAGTATCATCTGCGTATTGACTTATTTTGCACTCCGAGTCTAAAACACAGATCCCCTTAATTTGATCACAACTTCTGATAGCATTACCTAGTATTTCCACACATAAAATTAAGAGATAAGGGGAAAGCGGGCATCCTTGCCTAACGCCTCTATTAAGCTGGAAGAATTCTGAGGACCACCCATTATTTTGTATGCTGCTGCTAATGTCTGTATATAGTAACTTAATCAAGATTCTCCAAAATTAAAGAAGGGAAGAGTTTTTTCTAAAAATTTCCATTCCAAGGTATCGAATGCCTTTTCAAAATCAATAAATAGTAACATACCCGGAACGTTCTGCTGTTCTGCGTAACTTATTACACTATTTAATAGCCTGACATTTTCGCCAATCGATCTGCCTTTGAGAAAACCTGTTTGATCATTGTTTATTATGTCAGGCAAAGCCCTTTTCATTCTCGTCGCAACAGCTTTCGCTGCAATCTTGTAATCACAGTTCAATAGACTTATAGGTCTCCAGTTTTTTAGAAACTGCTGAGGTTTGTTTTTTTTCGGAATCAAAGTTATTAAACCCCTTCGTTGTGAAATGGAGAGATGACCTTTGGAAAGAGATGAATTCAGAGATGCAAGTAAATGCATTGACACGTCGTTCCAAAACACTTTATAGAATTCTGCTGGGAGGCCATCTGTCCCAGGGGACTTACCCATCTCCATTGTCTTGAGGCTTTCAAAACATTCCGCTGCCGACAGCTCTCCTTCGCAAGATAATTTTTGATCATCAGTTAGTTTTCCCTCGATATTTTCGGGAAAGAAAATGTCGTCATATTCATTAGAAAGTTCCTTGTCTGTAATAGAAGTGTAAAGGGATTTTTAAAATTTTTTGGCCTCCTGCAAGATTTCTACTCCGTAGAGATCCTTGTACCATCGTCTGTAACAAGGTTTCTGATAGTTTTACTATTGAAATGTCGCTTCTCTAGACTGTGGAAATATTTTGTATTTCTTTCTCCCTCATTATACCATTTTACTTTTGATCTTATTATTGCCCCTTGAGTTTTATAGCCAATGATTTCTTCTAATTGTTGTTTCTTTATTCGCAATTAAGTTTGCAAAATTTCTTTATGTAGTTCTGAGAGGTTGTTTTCCTCAAGTTTTTTTTCGAGTGCAAGGACTTCTTTTTCTATAAAATATTCCTTCTTTTTGAGGCGTGACTTTTTCTCTTTGGAATACTGGATTGAGGTCGCTCTAATTTGCATCTTGATAACGTCCCACAATAGAATTTCGTCAACTTCGTTCTGACCTTCATACTCCTTTGAGACGTCAGTAATTGTTTTTCTGATTAGGTTTATATATTCGCTTTCGGTTAGAAGGTGCGTATTAAGTTTCCAAAAACCTGATCCTCTGGGGTTGGTAACGGTGCTGATACGGAGTGTAATCATTGAATGGTCAGTTCGGTAACCAGGAAGAATCTAGCATCTCATTGCTAGTAGCTGGGCAGAGGGTGTTGCTAATAAGGAAAAAGTCTAAACGGCATTGAATTTCTGGTTTTTTCCTTCTCCACGTAAAACGTGTGGCATCTGGGTTGAGCACACGCCAAATGTCGGTCAGTTCAAAATTTTCCTTTAAGATCTCTACTTCATCTCTCGACTTTGAATGGGTAGTGGGAATGCCGCCCTTTTTACCTTTATGTATGTCGCAAACTAGATTAAAATCGCCACCAAAAATTATGAAATCACAGTCAAAAGAAGACAATTTTTCACAAACATTTTGAAAAAAAAAATGGGCTCATCCTTGTTAGGCGCATAGATGTTTATAAGTGTCAACGTTTTATCTTGAATTTTTATGTCAGCTATTATAAATCGTCCCTCGGGATCGACGAAATATTTCAAAATTTGGAAGTAAAAATTGTTGTTGAAAAGTATGCCAACACCTGCTCTGGAGCTAGAAAAATTTGTAAAGATAGTTGAGTACCCCATTCGGATTGCCAACAGATTTCTGTTTCTCTTGTGCTATGCACTTCTTGTAAGAAATAGATAGAGAATTTCTTTTTTTTCAACCATAAGAAAGTTTCTCTTCTCTTTTGATCATTAGACAGACCTCTTACATTTAGGGAGCAAACTGTTATATCGTCACCTGGCGTTGAGTTCTGTGACACAGAGAAAGAGAGGTGGTAAATTTCCCTGGTTCAAGGTGCGGAAGGAACAATTACGCACTAGCTGAAAAATGCTGTAAACAGTAGGCCTAGGTCGGAACGAAGATAATAGCGAAGTTGTAGAATACGGGTTATAAGCATTTAAAATTACACACACATACAGACACATATACTGACAGATAAACAAATTATAAAAAAACATTTGCCGGGGATTAGCGTTCAGATCCTAGCTTGAGCTTGAGCTCGAGAGCTCCTTCGGTTATCAATTAGACATACAAGATATTATGTTATGTAAATATCACTGTGTGTCAAAGTCTTGAAAGGGCCAAAAAATTAAAAAGGATACTTTTACACGGATTCACCGGGTGCAATATACTTTCCATTGACAAACAGCTTATCCGGATGAGCTTTACTGAAGAAGGCGGTGTAGCCCTTTTCTCTTGCTTCATGAAGCTTCTTTAATTGTCCCTTCCGAGAGTCATATAACGGCTTGGGGATATCGTCGTAAACACTGAAGGCAGTGTTCTTTAAGTATTTTCGCCATAACGCAAAAATCTAGCAATAATTGGACGCGGTCTTGCACCCGCGTTAGGTTTTCCAAGACGGTGTACTCTTTGAAATTCTATTTTTTCACGGGGCCGGTCAATTTGGAGGTGTTCCTGTAAAAAGTTGTAAATAACTTCTTTGGAATCTTCTGCTGGAAGCTTTACGCCATCTTGCATTCTTTCCTCGCCATTTGAGGTGTTCGGTCCATCTGGTAAGCCAAAAAACTTAGCGTTTTCCCTTCTGGAGTACGTTTCCATATACAAAATTTGTTTTTTCAGTTCAAGAACTTCGTGTTGTACTTCCTTGGAGTCTCGCTTCAGATCAGATATGTCTTCCTCGTTGAATTCCACATTTTCCTTGAGTACCTTGACAGCTTCGTTCGTTTCATTGCTTTTTACTTTCAAAATCTTAACTTCCTCGTCTAAACGGCTTACAGTCCGTTCAATACTAGCCAGGGTTGAATTAATTTCTTGTAGACGGCTTTCAATAATGTCCAGCTTACCTAGTTTTAACAACACGTCTTCGATCTTCTTCCCGAGGTCTTCGGCCATATTGAGAGCTTCAATAATTTCGTCGTCAGTTTGGGATGAAACACTACCGGTTTCTTTTCTTGATTTTTTGTCGTCTGGAGAAGGTGTAGAAGATTTGGCTCTGACCTTTCGTTTAACAGGCATTGAAAATAAAAAGATTTTTCACCGAAGTAGACGGAGCTCAGTGATATGCGTCTACTCCGCCATGACGCCCGCGATCCACCCCACCCATTTTTTATTATTAAGATAGTATATGTTAGGCCGGAAGATATGATTGAAGATCTCCCGTCGATATTGGCTCTTAAAGGGAGCTATGAAGCGCTTCACTGAAATGGCGTTACGGATCCATTAACGAATCAATTCCCTCTGTGGGTGGCGATGAGATAAACGATCCCAAACATCAAGGTGACGATGGGGCTCTCCTGCTATAAAGCTAGTGGGGTCGCGAACCCACACATCGGAGGCTGCCGCTGAAGCAGTACCTTGGGCAACTGCCTCTATGGAAGGTGCCGCGGATGAGTGCTCCGGTCCCACCGTCCCCAGGGGCCACTGGATGAACCGGATTTTGCGCTGGAGAAATTCTTTTTCCGCTTCTAAAGGATGAAACGAGGTCTCCAATTCCCATCGAGGAATGTAGGGGGCCTAATAAGAGATCCATGACAAAAACAACTAAAATCTCTATGAGAGCAACGCAGGGACGGGAGGACCGACTCATCCCGCGACTTAGATACAAGCAAAGGGGGTAAGTTTCTAAAGAAACTGTGGTGCTGCGTCGGTGGGAGTATTACAAGATAATTTGGTTTTATCAACTGAGTTGATAATGTGAATTAGCCACCGTTTAGCTTCTGAATCTCTTTACGGTGGCTAATTCACATTATCAACTCAGTTTATAAAACCAAATTATCTTAGATATAAGCAGCTGAGGGTCTCATCACCAGGCGGTAATGGGACCCCGGATGAATCGGCCCTGATGAAAGGGGGCCTTGCTATGGGAGAAAGGTGCAAGTCGGTAATGGGTGTACCCTAGTAGATTACAGGTGAACATAACGTGTCCAAATAAGGAAAACAGACAAGCGACTTAAAACGACTGGTCTTTATTAATGTTAGGTTGAAAAACCTAAGCTAAACCTTGGGGGTTTTTTTGACAATGGCTGTTCTCTGTGTGTAGGTTTTTTTACAATCGCGAGCGAAATGACCGCTCTCTCCACAGGCGTAACACTTTGCGTCGGTATGGTTGTAGCCCCGTCGCCTGCCTCCAGTTTCGTGGCTTTGTCATGGGGGTCCAGCGTTGGCGGTCGACCCGGTAGGAGCTTGCCTGTCGGTTGCTGGTGCCCCTTTGCTCATAGCGGCGAACTAGCTGCGTATCTGCTTATCTTCCGTAGCGAGGCATCCGAAAATAGTGGCGCGGAGGTCCACCTGCTTGCCGGATTGTTTACTCAACGTTAACCTATCCAAGAGGGCTGTTATCTTCGCGGTCTCTTCGGCGTTGGTTCGGCGTGCCTCCTTTATTAACGCACGAGCTTAAATAGAGCAAGCGTGTCGTTGAAGTCGATCGCGTGACAGTATTTCTTTAATTCATCACTCAGTGTCTGAAATCTGCGAGTGTGGTTTGTTCCCTTTATCTCATTCAATTGATCTTTTAAGTCCTTGACAATCGTCACAAATTCCTGTGTAGGGAAAACAAAGTACGTTGACAAGGTACATTGTAAACAATGATGAAACAAGATCAACATCGCCCCAGGCAAGTTGGATAATAGAACTTTATTTATAGAAGAAACAACTGACTGGTACCTAATTCAGGCCGTGACGGGCTATGACAATATCCCGGGGGATAATTATCAAATCTACACATACTACACGAAAACTCGTTAGGATACAAACAACTAAATCTGTCAAGCACAAGTTCGCAGACCGGCTGCGTCAAGGACCTTGCTAAAACCATCCGATAAAAACCAAGATAAGCAACTGCGTTCGTGATCAAGTTATCAAATGATCTGAGGTAATGACGCGGTAACGTGATCACAAACGTGTTCCGCCCTGCCTGATTTGAATGGAATGTGTCCACAGTGGGGTTCGTCAATTTTTACCGCCTATCAGCCTAAACGGGCAAGCGATGTAGGGAAGAAAATACATATGCATAAAATAGTGGAACCAAGATGGATCCTCTAGCAGGAGGCTCTCTATTCAAGGGTATCCCGCGCACGCGGAGTGAAGAAACCCTTGGCTCTGATACAGCGATTGTAACTCATCATAAGTTGGTCACATAGAGGGACAAAGCCCGTCGATATCCAACGGGTGTTATCTATATCGTATGTACAGTAACGAACGGTCCGCATTCTCTTCTCGCCAGGTTTGAAAATGGTTGCTCAAAAACGAAAAACAGATGACGATTTTCACCTAGCCGCCGCACATCTTTCACTGTAAAAATGTGATTCTCTGTGAAATTGAAAGTAAAATTAAAACTCTCCGCCAGCATTCTGTGCTGGTCGCCCACATAACAGCAAAGCCTATTAGTCCGATGCCGTCAAAGTTTAATGTATGCCTTGGACACGCCAGTTTTCTGTGTTGGTCGCCCAATTCATATCAGGGCGCGCCTAATGGCCTTGAGTCAAAGTAGGCCAACGAAGCCTCGCACATAGCACATAGCACATAGCACATAGCACATAGCACAAAGCACGTGGAGAACATGAAGTAGTGCTGCTGTTACTTCCACTGATTAGGTCTGCTACAACTGAGCTGGGGATTTGTGGAGTTTGAGACGTTTGAGGCGTTTTCACAGAGCCCAAATCGTGCGTCTGTCTTCAACGGGGTGTTGAGAAAAAGGACGATATCCTGTTGTGTGATAATATCTTTCCCAGTGCGCATGAGTCAGGACAGAAGAAGCCTCCAACTCCAACTCCAGTGATGTTGACTTCATCACAAGCATCACAACTACAATAAGCATAGTAAATCCTGGAAGTTCATCAACATCTGGCTATGCGAAAGAAATGTACACAGTGATGGAAATCGGAAACCAGGCTGTCACATTCCAAATTGACTGTGGAGAGTCGATAAACATCATCACGGAAGCACTCATTGGAAATAGTGTCGTCACGCCGGCATCTTAACGGCTCGTGATGTGGAACAAAACTGAAATTACACCCCATGGAGCGACAAGAATTGTACTCCGAAATCCCAAGAATCGTAAGAAATAGTCGAATTTGTGGTCGTGAAGGAGAACCTTACACCACTTATTGGTGCAAAGGCAGCACAGCAAATGAAGCTAATCACAGTGAATGAAGAGAATTCGTCACGACATCGCCTCCCTGTTCAAAGCAAGCAGAAGTAATACTACTCAACGCAGCTGAAGAGGTTATCAAGCGATTTTCTGACGTGTTCGATCGCACGTTAGGAACGTTTCCCGGCAAGGTTCACTTGGAAGTTGAACCAAACGCAGTTCCTGTTATAATGCCCCCGCGACGAATTCCAGCAGCACTTAAAGAGAAATTTAAAGAAGAATTAACCATGCTTGTTGATGAGAAGATAATTTCTCCAATAGACCAGCCGACACCCTGGGTCAGCGGCGTCGTGGTAACCACAAAGAAATCAGGTGCGCTAAGGGTTTGCATCGACCAAGACCCTTCAATAAGGCTCTAAAGAGGGAGACCTATCCAATGCCTATCTCAGATGAAATATTGCCCGACCTATCGCAAGCAAAGGTCTTCACTACCATGGATCTTCGTTCAGATTTTTGGCATTGTGTCCTCGATGATGAGTCCAGTATGCTGACACATTAAATACCCCTTATGGCAGGTACCGCTGGCTGAGGTTACCTTTTGGATTATCCGTATCTCCAGAGATCTTTCAGAAGCGTGTGATCCAGACACTAGAAGGACTGGAAGGCGTATTAAACATCGCTGATGACATCCTTATCTATGGCGTTGCTGATTCCCCAGAAGAGGCAAATGCAGACCATGATAGGAAGTTAGTAGCGTTACTGCAACGATGCAGGGAGCGTGGTATCACCTTGAACTGGGACAAGCTCAAGCTACGTCTCAAGAGAGTGAAGTTCATGGGTCATATGCTCACTGACCATGGACTAGAACCAGATCCAGATAAGATTGAAGCTGTCCTCGACATGCCGACACTCCAGAATGTGGAAGACGCACAACGCCTAAATGGCTTCGTAACTTATCTCTCAAAGTTTTTGCCAAAGCTTGCTGATGTAATGGAGCGAATCAGACGACTTATATGTAAGGATGCTGAGTGGAATTGGTCAGAAGAGCAAGAATCAGCCTTAAGAAAAATCAAGAGTCTGGCAACGGATGCTCCAGTTCTGCGTTACTATGACCCTACCTGCCAGGTCCAGAGGGATACCAGTCAGAAGGGACTTGGCGCAGCTCTGATGCAACGCGGACAACCACTCGCGAGCCCTGACACCAACCGAACAAAGGTACGCACAAATTGAAAAAGAATGCCTGGCCATCGTCTATGCACTGGAGCGATTGTACCAGTACACATTTGGTAGGAGTGTCCTCGTCTACAGTGATCAAAAACCACTCGAGGCAACATTAAAGAAGCGCCTAGTAAGTGCACCCCGTCGACTCCAAGGAATGATGATGCGTCTACAAAGGTATGACGTTACAGTCAGTTATGAACGTGGTCAGAATATTTTCCTGGATGACCTGCTATCAAGAGCATACCTGCCGAAGAGTCCAGAACCGGAAGACAAAGAATTTGAATTTGTCAACATGGCAAGTTGCGTACCAATCTCAGATCCTAGACTGGAAGAGATCAGACAGGAGGCTCGAGCTGATGAGTCAATGCAAGTTCTGACCAAGGTGGTTCTTCAAGCTTGGCGTGATGACAAGTCTTCAGTGCCTCTCCTAGCCCTTCCTTACTTCAACCAGAGAGATGAACTGACGGTCCAAAATGGTCTAATCTTCAGAGGCGAACAAGTTGTTGTACTGAAGAGGTTGTGAGAAGTAATGAAGCAGAAGATACACTCCTTACACATGGGTACGGAAGCCTGTCTCAGACGAGCCAGACAGTCCATATACTAGCCTGGCATGTGTGCAGAAATGAAGCAGCTAGCAGGTTCGTTTGAAACGTGCAGACAGTACGACTGTGTGCAACCAAAGGAAACACTGAGAAGTACTGAAGTACTAAACAGACCGTGGGAACGAATCGCCACTGACCTGTTCTCTTACAAAGGCAAAGACTTTCTCATTACGGTTGACTACTATAGCAACTTTTGGGAAATTAACCAACTGGCTAGTACAAGTGCCTCTACTGTGATAACCAAGCTTAAGAACCACTTTGCCAGATATGGGTGTCCTGATACTGTGATCAGCGACAACGGTCCTCAGTCTTCCTCCCAAGAATTTGCGCACTTCTCAAAGTCCTGAAAATTCAAGCATCAGACCATCAGTCCAGGTAACAGCAAGGCCAATGGCAAGGTGTAGGCTGCGGTCAAGACAGCTAAACAGTTGCTGAGGAAAGCTAAGGACATTCACTTAGCTCTGTTAGACTAACGTAATACACCCTCTCAAGGAACATCCACCAGTTCAGATCAACGACTTATGAACAGGAGAACAAAAACCTTACTTTCTACACCTCAAGTACCAGATCCAGAGAAACAGCAATGCCTTTTACGCCAACATCAGCTTAAACAAGCACAGTACTACAACAGAATTGCTAAGGAGCTTCCAAAGTTGGAAATCGGTGACGTGGTACAAATGAAGCCAATAAAGAATCAATAGCGCACATGGCGCAAGGCGACAGTTACACAAAAGGTGGATGACCGATCATACGTGATGGCAACACCAGAAGGAGTAACCTATCGCCGTAAACGTTTTTGCCTGAGGAAAACTGGAGAGGCGGATCCACCCAAATCGATTGAACCCTTAGTGGTAGCTCCGGAAAACAAACCAGAAATTCCTCCATAGTCACCTGAACCAGCAATGTCCACTGCACCTCCCACTGTTCCAGCTCACACAGAAGTTGTCTTGAGGCCTATCCGAAACAAACGACCGCCGTCGTACTTTAAGGACTATGTGTGTGACTAACTGTGATTTTAACTGATTAGTGCCGATCTGAACTGTGATTAAGCAAGTGTGAACATTGCGAAAGCTCTATGCTTTATTTTCTTTTGTCTAGAAAATGCATTTTAGAACAATGATGATAGACTAGCTAATTCAGGACCCGATTTGATTTTTGCCTTACAGTACATTTAACTTTCCAAACGAAGGGGATGTTACAATAGTCATTGTTTCTATCTGTCTGTTGTGTTATGCAATCAGTTGTAGTTATCAAGACTCTAGGATTACTAGCCTTTGTACTATTGGACTTGACGAAGATTAAAGTGTGTTATACGAATTCTGTGTCCTACTTAGAAGACAGCACGCTTGAAACACCTTGCTTCAACAGAAAGTTAATGCTTGTAAAGGTTAGGAAAGTTTGCAAAACTCCCTATCATTTTTACAGCAATTACTGATAGCCATTGTCATGAACGCGTTTTAAAGATTGTTTAAGTCCTTTTTCTATCACTGGAAAGGACACATTTTCATAAGGTATAATTGGCATAAATTTCTCAGGAAAAATTTCAAAACAAGCTATTTGTTTACAATACTATACACGCACCATCAGGTTGTACAGCTTAAACTGTCAACTGAGTAATCCGGCAACGAGTTATCTGATTATAAGGTGCTTTTTTCTAGTAGTAGTCAACACTATCAATCCACTGTTATTTTCTGGCAATTCAAGTCAAAAAGAAAAACAAAAGAACTCAGTGGAAATTTACAGCGAGGACAGTAAAATGAATAGGTTTGTTCGCGTGGTTGGTTGGAGTCGGCTAACCCTTTGAAACTTCTACTTTACAGATTATATCACAGCCTTCTGAATCCAAAACAACAAAGATCAACCAAGTGAAAAAGAAATTAATGAAGCCTTCACGCAGCAAGTGACGTATGCGCAAACGAAGCTACCGGTAAATGCAAAAGCCAGTTCCTGTAGTGTCACCGGTAACTGATTAGAGATTAAAAGCTTGACGTTACGTTAAACGGCAAACGGCAAAATGAAACGTTTGCCCTCTGTCTTCAGCTCTTTTAACAGCAGAGTGAAACATTTGTATTTGTGGTGAATAGGAGACATTTTTCTATTTTTATATGATTTAAGGATGTTCGTGTAGCACAGACCATAACATTTCTAGGATTTCCAGTCATTCGAGGCAATTCTGGCCGGATTCATTACTTTCGGCATATATTGAAGTTGAAGAATCATATCTAAGTTATGTGTGTTTAGCACAGCATGTACAGACCTATTTGATAGATCTTTGCCTCATATGTCATTAAATCAGCTAAAATTACCCTTAAAAACTACAACTTCTAAGTCACGCATACCTGTATCCATGTGCCAATTCGGCTCTATTTAAATAGTATATGAGAAATAATTAAAACTTCCCATCTACATATTTTTTTTAGTATAATAGAAAAAAATTAATCAGAAAAGGAATGATTTTGCAAAAAAAAGTGGGGGTCACTAAGCATCCAACAAAAACATTCGCACACCAAGTTAACACAAAGGTCGTCAGCTCAATATTTTGTTGAGTTTTCGACTTGGTGTGCGCGCTTGAATATGACATGGCATGCGCGTGCCTAATGAATAGCGTGCGCACTAGACATGCGCAGTAGCAATGGGCGCGAATGTCCTTAATTAAGGATTAGAAGAAAAGAACACAAATTCAGAGGTCATCTTTGCTGTCCGCCGTAAATGTCATACATTAGCTCTCTATTAGAAACATCGGTCGTTTAGTACATCGCCTTTTCAGGAACAGTAATAGGTTAGCCACAAATAAAGCATTATAAGCTAAGTGATATTTTATAATAAATAAAACTTTGTAAATTCAGGTTGGTAAAATTACAATGTAACACCAAAAAATCTGATCATTGATTCAGTCGACGGAACATGATGCGTCACACGTTCATTCATAGATCAGAACTGTTGAAATATCGAACAAAAGTTGACAATCTCAGAGGGATTAAAGGTAAGTCTTTTCAGTTAAACTTTCAAGTCAATCTGCGCAGACTTTTTCCAATCACTCAAAGTTATTTGCTGCATCCATTTTAACGACTTTATTTCACACAGACGCCATGGACTTAGCTGTTGTATCTTATCAATATGCATGTATTTACATTATTTTAAACATAAAAAAGGATTCATGGTTTGCGCTGGTTAATTTCAAATACATCATCATCATTTCCATCTCTCCGCATGGAGAATAGGGCCGAAAATCATGCTCCTGGAAGATACCCTGTTTGCTGCCACCAATCCTGCCTCAACCCAAGAGTTGAAACCCATTGCCATTCTCCCCTTCTCCACAGTCCTTCTCCACGTTTTTTTAGGTCTTCCTCTCTTACGTAAATTTCAAATTGGCCTGAAATAAAAGCGTCCATTACGAACGTGTCCAATATGCTTTTACAGTGTGGTGAAGCGCTTTATTTTTTGATTATTGGACGTGGCTAGTTTTAAATTTCAAATATGCACGGCATGGCAGGCAAGCGAGCGCGATATCCGATTCCTCAAGCCTGGTTCTCATGTTACAGGTCAGCTTGTCGGTCAGCCATATTTACAGCGTAATTTGGTCCAGTGTTAGGCCCTGTTTAGCTCTAAAGGATTTGTGTTCCCTTTTTGGCTCTATTTATGCTGAGGATGAGACTCAGGAATTTAGATTTCAGTAGAGGTTAGTTTTGGTT
>JAEMPF020023678.1:0-10362 GCA_022496165.2 Catalaphyllia jardinei | reverse complement strand
GAAGAGTGATCATCGCAGTAAATTTTCCAATTTAAGCAACTGGAAAGTAGAAGCCTGAAAAACATCAGGGCTCCAACGTGATTCGAACCCATGACCTCCGCAATACCGGTGCGATGCTCTACCAACTGAGCTATAAAGCCACACGTTGGGAGCAAGGTCAATTTGTTGCGTACATATTTTCCCGTGCAGTGAAGTGATGTAAAGTATATATGAAATAATTCATATTTGTACTGCGGTTATAGATGAAAGTGAAGAGTGATCATCGCAGTAAATTTTCCAGTTGCTTAAATTGGAAAATTTACTGCGATGATCACTCTTCACTTTCATCTATAACGGCAGTACAAATATTAATTATTTCATATATACTTCACATTAATTTTAAGTTTGGTGAAGGAGAACCACTCTCCCGTTGAGTTTGAAAACTGCCTGATCAAGTCACTCTTGAAAATGGCTCGTTGCAGGTAAGCGAGCCAGTTTTATTTAGCTCAAGACTGAATAACAATCGCAGTTAAAACACAATATAACAGTTTAACAAAACCATTCAGTAGCATGGCAAATTAGTTCCTATTTTGAAAGAATGTCAAAATTGGTTCCCAACTGAGTCATAAGCCACCAATAAAACTACGCGAGTGTAACTGGTGAATAACGGACAAACAACACTACAACACAGTAACTAAAAACTTAGACTAGGTTTACACTAGAGCAGATTTTTCCGGATTCGTAAATGTTTCCGGATTCATCAATTTTTTGAGTATTCGGATTAGTAGGCGCTTACACTAAAAGGATATTCGGATTCCTCACCGTTTACACAGGACGACAACTCCGGGAACATTCACGATAAAATGGTCAACAAGTTGTTTGTTGCCTCGACCACGAGAAACTAAATGTCACCAGAAAAAAGCCTAGGGGTACGTTGAGGCAGTCTGAAGTTATCTTTCCACTCGCTGATCACGCTATTGTTGCCCATCATGTTGTCCCACCAGGCATTTGTCCTGGTCTTATCCAGAATCATCCAGCGATTGTGCGATCGTCATTTCCGATAAAGTGTGGAGCACGTCAACATTGTTTGCGTCGCCTTTTTGGTTTCTGAGGAATATAGCACTAACCATTACAAATTAAAAGACTGCCTGGACCAGTGACAAAACAAGGAGGCTAACAGCGATCGCTATCAATGGCCATCAATACGACTACGACTTTGGATTACTTTAGATTGCTCATCCGCCATTTTAGTTATACCGCAAACTCATCGATATCCGGATTCGAGAGAAAAGTGTTTACACAGCAAAACTTTCCGGATTCAAAAGTTTTCGGATTCAAAGCTCCCACTTTAGATTCCGGATTCAAAATCTCCGGAGACGTGACCAAACCGGGATGTTTTTATTTCGGATTCGTCCTCCTGTGTGTAAACGGCAAAACCAATCCGGTACTAAAACGTTCCGGATTCATCACGAATCCGGAACAATTTCCTCTAGTGTAAACCTAGTCTTATATATCTAGGCTAAATCGGCAAAATGTTTAATACAAATGTATTCATTCAATCTGCAAGGTGAGAAACTGTGGATAATTTTAGAAGTTATTGAACACGATCAGCCATCAATCGATCAACCGACTTCGTTTGACTTCCATTCGTTGCTATGCAAGCGTAACAATTGAATAACGAGCAACAATAAAGCGTTGTAAAGATCATGTACTTAAACACACAACGTAATTAAGGAAATGTGAAATAAACGCCTGAAAAAATGTAGGGATTCGAAAACATGACCTCTCCGATACCGGTGCAGAGCTCTACCAACTGTGCTATCAAGTCAAGTGTGAGCTGGTCACACTGCAAGTTCGTAATATACTCGTAGACGATCAAGAATGTAAATGAATACATGATTGATCATATATTTGAACTGTGGAGAAAAATGTGATGACATATTTGATCACTGCACTTGTACACGTGTGTACAAGCCCCTTGTTTACTGCCTGACACGTTAGAGACTTAAAGGCCAGAAGATAGGTCTCATTCTAATAGGTTTCTTCTTGGTTTTAAAAACATATATAACTGTTCATTACGATAAGAAATATCAGTTACCATTGCCAGCAGAAATCTTTCTTGCGTGTAAAGTAATTAAATGTTGCTCCTCTCAATGATCCCTACAAAACCTTTTTAATGCAACAAAATTACATCCAAATTAGTTTGCATAATTTCTTGTTAATTCACTGCTTTTATTGACACTACTTGAGAGTTCATAAAGAACGAGACTGCATGTTTATGATCCATGAAAGTAAATTACATTACAGTTTACATGTAACTGAGTTTCTTTGAAGAAAGAAAAGAGCAACCTTTGTCTAGCTGCTACTTCCAAATAAATGGTCTTATTTTTTTTTGCTGATAAAAGCATGAAACTTTGCCAGTTATCCAACATTAAAATGTTGAACATTTTCAGAAAGCCACCCGATATTAGCCACTGGAGCTTCTTGCTGTGCATGCCCCAAATCACGACTGCATGAAAACGAAGATCACAACAAATACTCTGACAATTTCCGGTATTGTTTAAATGTAGGGAAGCGCTTTATGTTGCTTAAGGGACTAACATTTTCTTTGTCGCCAGGATGTTATGTGCAGTTATATGAAATGTTACGCGACTAGTCACATGACTAGTTATTGATATTTTGACGAGGAAAAAGTGACCATTCTGACTTTAAACTCTCGTAGCTTTTAAAATATCCATTAAAACCGGCAACATTGGTTTTGTAACTTTTTCTTTTAACTCCTTGGCAATCATTAGGTATGACCAAGAGACTATGAGGTGAGAGAACCCATCCCCCATACATGGGCCTCTTCCCATGATAATCTTTTTAAATCTAATTTTAGCTCGTAGTCAAGCTGCGAGGCTATTTTAGGAAAGACACCTGATTGGTCAGTTGTAATAATGTAATGACGTAATGACCGCTTTGCTGTTCAGCTTGATGGTTCTGCTTTGAGAAAATGGCGTCTGTCGTAGACATCAAGTTTGTCGATGAATCTGAAAACTTCGATTTAGGATTTCACTCGATCATGCCACGGGAGAAAAATCTTCGCAAGTTTCTTCGCATTGATCAATGGCCGCGCGGTCATGGGAATGAAACTAAATGAAACTAAATATAGCGCGCGAAGCTTAAAATAGATTTAAAAAGGTTATCATGGGGCACGGGGATGGGTTCTCTCACCTCATAGTCTCTTGGTATGACTCACCTTTGCCCAATTAATTTCGATATATTAAAATTCAGAGTCAAACAATAGACCACAGAACGAGGCTCTGGGAAATAAACCCCACAAACTCTGTATTTATTCCCCAGAGCCTCGTACTGAGGTCTATTGTTTCAGGCTGAATTTTAATATATCGAAATTGATCTATTGTGACCTGTAATGACGCTATCAGGCGATCAGCTATCACACGCTCTAAAGGTGCAAGTAGATCTTTTAATTCAGGAAGTTTTCTCAGAAAGTCTGTCTAGTGGTTTTTTAATCCAAAAGTAAATGCTACGTAGCAAGCTTGGACTACGACAAAGCCAACTAAGCCAATTTTGTCACCTGACCCACCCATTCTTCGATTTCATCGTTAACTTACTGCTCCCAAGAAGGAACTTGGAGCCAATCCACCCAGATGGTTCCCTCCTTCTCTGGTGTTGTTAATTTCTGTTTCCTCGAAGACGGTCTTAGCGGTCTTCTTTTTGTTGGGCATCGTAATAAGCCAGCACTTTCCAGCATAGCCGTACAAGAAAACCGGCTGTGGAAAAGACTCCGCGTCTTGTTTAGCAGTACTTATAAAGATTAAAGGAGTAGCTATTTTATACAAACTATTTTATAAGAGCTACCGTATTTTGATTTTTTTAAAATGAGGTTTTCACATTGGTTTATTTTTAAATCGCGGTTGACCCATTTCCTTTTCATGCTTTGTAATTGTGGGCATTTGCAAATTCGCGATGTCATTTATAAATCAGTTATTTTTAGAAGCACTAATTATCTTTGTCTCTCTTTTAAAAGTTAAGTCTTTCTGTCGCCAAATTAGTCTATAAACAAATAACAAAATAGGAAATATATAGTTGCCAACATAGACTGAATTTAGCAGCAAGATGTGGAATTGGCGCCGTTTCTTGCTGCTGTTACCTGTAAATGCCTTCCAACCTTTAAAATATGTCCGTCATGAAGAAATCTCAGTATGTATTAAGTAAAAACATCACACCAGTCGTTTAGACCCGATTTAAATCCCGTCCGGCGAGTTTTTTTTAACGGCTTAAAAAACATTCTTGGAAAAGCGTGCGTCAATAGAGAATTATACATTTGTAAAAATTGGAAATTAACATACGAGAAAAACATTAGACATTTATTTGGTATGCAAGAAAATCAATCTCACACGTGTTTTGAACGTTTCTGCATGTAACTGAACAAGACATCGCTTCCTGTTCCGGAGTTTTTCAATTCGGAAGAACAATATTGCCGAGGAAGAGAGGTAATTTAATCTAGAATGCTACTTAAAGTCAATACGTGAAGTGTTCTAAGTTTTTTTTTCTGGGATGGCAGAATGGTAGGAAAGAGAAAAATCTCAGTAGCAATCGAGCATTGGACTTACACAACTGACAAGCCTCTAAACTTTTGGCTTATAAATTTGTGGAAGAACTGTGAAAAGAGAATGGTGAAAGCTTTCTTCCCCGAATACTGTACAGCGTTGTGTGTGCAATAAGATAAAAGATCATTAACTATGTAATCACCATTTGTTAACTCAGTTGCTGTCTTGGTAAACAACTAATATTCATAAGTCAGGTGCAATGTCTCGTACTAATGACAAGTGTTTTATAAGCTGATAAAACACCCCATACTTGCACCCTGGTATATTATATCGAGAATGCAACCTTTAAGCACACACTATTTAATTTTCCTTTTATCGCACAATTAAATTGACACTGATTGTGATTATTGGTTGGTAGGAACTTGGAAAACAACCAGTTGAAAAACTTAACTGAAGGTATCTTTCGTAGCAATACCAAGCTGGAGTACCTGTGAGTAGATCATTTTATCCAACTCTACATTACTATACCGACATTCTTAATAAGCCAATCAGAAGCTGTGTCTACTGTCTCGATATCCAGAGATATCTAGTCACTGACCTAATATGGCTACGATATCATGCTCATCTGCCCCAATAGGCCCTTTACACGACCCGGTCACATGGTACAAAATTACATTTACTGATGAGCAAGTTGCACAGTGGGACTTCCAACACAATGCGCCTGCTTTTGTTTTAGAAGTCCCACTGTGCAACTTGCTTACCAGTATATGTAATTTTGCACCATGTGACTGGGTCGTGCAAAGGGCCTATTTAAGAAAGTAAGTGGAAGAAAAATTTAGCATTGGAACAAGTCCGCCTGTTTATGGATAGACAGCTGAAATATTAAATGACCACAGAACAAGCAAAGGTGTGGAGTTGTTAAATCACTGCATTTGATATACATATCACTAGATAGGTTCGACAATCCAAACTATATTTCCAAGCTGAATGTCAGGGGCGTTTTCTTCCGAGCCCCTCGCAGATTTTTTTGGGGTAAAATAAGGGGTCGCAACCATTTAGAATAGGTGGAGACATGTGAATAAAGGCAGGGTTAATCGGGGATTCTGCTAGTTCCAAATGGAGCTCCCGAACAACGCGCTGCATTTCTTGTGTGAAAACCATTTCAGTTACACAACGGTACGCACTCGGGGGGAGTTTTGATGATAAGTGAATCGCGCGCATAAACAGATGTTTACCCCTCTGAGTTTAAATTTACCGCGCTGTTTTTCAACACCTTAACGATGCTTCATTATGCCTGACTGCAGGCTACTGTCAGCGGGGGCGGAGTTAGAATTCGAAAGCAACCATTTTTGAAGTTATTCAGAATAAGTTTTAGAAATCATAATTGTGATAAAACTTATGGTCATCGTATAAACATGGAATTTTGCATGGTCTTCCTTCAGATCGGGAACTTAGAGTGCCCGAGTGTGCCTAAGTCGCTGATATGTTATTTTTGCATGGAGAAAAATTTCAATCGGAATATTAATAAAGTCAGTATTTCATACAAATAAAAATAAAACTAGCGCATTTTCAACATCAGTTTGACAAACCTTATCCAGGATCGACGGCTTAGAAAAATGTTTAGAATAAAAGCTTAATACCTCTTCTTTGAAAGCCCTAGTGTACCTATGCGATTAGTCTACTTTATAAATTGAAAAAGGCAAGGAGCACTCGATGTTGCGCCGTTGTCGGCTATTTTCATTGTTGCTTTGCGTGTTTTGACTTACACGATTTCAAATTTAGCGCTACGAGCGATGGAAAAGGTCCCTGATGGAAAAAGGTCCCTGCGGAATTCTCCTTGATTTGCGGGTAATACAAATGTCACTCTCGTCTTCGCAGAAGTCTCCCATCGTGTTCCCAAGGTGCACTATATTCTTTTTAAGACATGGCGTCCTATTCCAGACTTTAACGGACGGCTAAAAATGCCGAGGAAGAGAGGAATTTAGTGCGGAGTGCTGCCTCAAAGTCAATCCGTGCAGTGACTTATATATTTCTTTCTGGGATGGCTGAGTGGTATAGGAAACACAACAATCTAGTAATCGACCTTTGCACTATCACAACTGAGAAGTCTTAGTGCACCACTTCGACACTGATATAGCCAATTTGACGGCTTACCCATTTACAAAGACATTTTGTTCACAATCACTAAACTTGACATATTCGAAAAAAGAAAAGAAATCTTTTCTACACGTTTAATATCAGCCTTGTCATTCACCGGAAATTCGTTTAATTTCTTCTTTAAGGTTACTATTGTGATTACTACTTTAATCTGCGCTCAAAATGTTAGAAACATGTTTAGCTTGATCTTTGCTGGCTTTTTCATACTTAAACAGTTCATTGGATATA
Source organism: Catalaphyllia jardinei (assembly GCA_022496165.2). Lineage (NCBI taxonomy): Eukaryota > Metazoa > Cnidaria > Anthozoa > Scleractinia > Caryophylliidae > Catalaphyllia > Catalaphyllia jardinei. The sequence goes on along the minus strand of JAEMPF020023678.1, from coordinate 3,442 downwards.
TGACCAGTACGTTCTCTGATGTGTTTTTCGTCTACCCCACTCTGGAATAACCTTGAAGCACATGTAACCTAAGACAATAAACTGTTTTTTCTTTATCGAACAATTGTATCTAACTAGGCAAAGTGAGAGAGAAATAAACTTCTTCAATCTCATTTCTAAGGCTTTCCAGGAAAAAGGCCCGTGGAACGATGTTGAAACTTGTTGTTACTGTTGTCGGGCAGCACGAATCTGGAAAACGTTTATTTAAAGAGTTTATCCCCACCGAAACCTTGTAAAACCCTAATATTCGAGGTTTAAACTTAAATTAAAAAGCATTGATATCTTTGCGAAATGTTTATGTCATAAACCAAAATATCAACAATATAATATTCATTAGTCACGTGTAGTGTCTTTTTATCTGCTAAAACACCGCATACTAATGACAAGTGTTTTATCAGCTGAAAAGGAAAAAAATTATCGATACAAAATCACTGCACGTGCTGTATTATTGACCATTTAATACACCATTTTGGTAATGACCAGTTCCTGGTGAATTGTGGGTAGATCCAGTCCTTTGTGGGGGCAAACGGGCAAAATTACAATTTCAAATTATGTCCTAAACTGGCCGCTTGTCCCCACAAAGGACTGGATCTACCCACAATTCAAAAGGAACTGATCATTAGCAAAATGGTGTATAAGTAAATGAGTCTATGAATTATTAATGAGTTTGTTAACGATTATTATTCACTCGTTGCGATGCATTTAAAGCTCACTCCTTCCCTGCGCTCACTTGATGCATTGCAGCTCGTGAATAAAACCCTTCGTGTGCACTTTCCATGGAATAATCTTTATTTTTGCGGAGTTTTGGCGAATTAACCTGGTAGTGTAGTGGTGAATGCTGATATTACGAAACAGTAGTTCTGCATTCGATGCCGCATGCTCACTTACAAAATTAGATTTTTTTTCTTTCATTTACTAAGGAAAAATTCATTGCTAATTAAAAAAAATGCATCGCTAAGATATGCTATCGATTCTTTACGCAACGGTTAGGTGCCTCGCTAAAGGAAAAGTGAACATTGGTGAATATTTGCGAGACAAAGTCAAAGTGAATATACTTCTATTTTCACTAAGCTGAAGGAGAATAGTACCTTCAGTAGAATTTTCAGAGGTGAATATCAAGGATTAGTATAATTTCGGATCTGAACAAAGAGCTTCCAGCAATCTGATTGATTGAGCGATTCCTTCGTTATACTCACCGCTCCAGGCGGTGAATATGACATTTTCGAGGCCTGGCTACTGAACTCGCCACCTTTGTCATCTCGGCAAGTAAACATGGTGGAGAGTTGTGAATGATTTTTCATTTATTTGGAAGAAATCACAGTAAGTCCACGATATTTAAAAGGATGGAGAATTTTCAAAATGACTGCTGTCGCCCTTTTACCAAAAAAAAAACTTTTCACCAACTCGTGTTCAGGCAGTTAAGAATTACTTCGCCTTCGGCGAATAATTGTTAACTAAAAACAACGGGTCAAAATATGAAAACGCAGTCGCCATTGCTGGCATACACGTATCCAGTCGTAGTTTTAATAATAAGCTCACATATGTCCATTGATTATATGAATCGATTTACTTTTATATAATAACCCAGGTTATTGTCGCATTCAGATTGGTTCTCGCCTATGATCTATTAGAGGACAGATGCATGATTGACGTCATCATTACAATGTTAACCTAGTCACTCCAAGGTAGTTCGACTCAATCAACTAATGGTAAAACTCCTTTATGTTTACATATGAGTAAGTGTATATCCATATTGTATTAAAACCCGAAACAACGAAAAGAAACCACAAAAACGAAGCGACCGAAACGAGCAAAATAGTAAGTAAAAATGGCCATGATCGCTGTCACGTTACTATGGCAGCCTCTCACACCCAGATACACGTTTGTGACAAGCGGGCACGTAAACATCGAGAAAACTGTGGATATTTTTCACATTTTGAATGGTATTCTAGCTAAAACAAAAAAATCAAATTTTGTAAAAAAAAAGGGAAAAATATTTCTTGTCAATCAAACAACACAATCAGATGCTGCAAAACGCCTCCCCAGCAAGACAACTTCATTTAGGAGAATTTAATTTCTTAAATGCATCACATTATTAATTCCTGTACCAATACGAGCAAGATTTTCGGCATAAAAGATGCCAAAAGGTGCACTATATGAAGTTTCCATTATACCGCTAAGACGAAATTCGGGGACGAAATTCAATGAGAAAAATGCTGACATGTTTGATAGAGTTATAGATAGTTTCAATGCGGATACTGCGACACGAGTAAATTTCACAAAATTCATTTTTACAAAATTTCACTTTTGATTTCGTTGTAGTCAGTTTTTGATTTATCCGCTAGTGTGGATAGGATAGCCCCTTTTCTCAAGGAAAACCAACAACTGCACGATGCAGACGATGTATAAGAAAGTCAAACAGATCGGAACAGATGCATGTTAAGGCGGGGGTACACATGAACTCTGTTTTGACGTCGCTCAACGCGGCCTTTCTGCCGGCGCCAATATCTCGGTCACGTTTCAAGTGATGCTAAAGCTCTCTGCTTGTCTCATTAACCACAGTTTGGCGGCTCCGTCTAAACTTTTGGGTGATTTTTGGGCATTTTGGGAAAGAGTTTTTTGTTTTGTTTTGGTTTTACCTCAAAGGATAGGTTAAATTGAGGAAAATATTAAATGTTGAAGATTTGGTGAACTTTGAAGTAAAGAATTAGTAGACGGATACTTCCAGACCATTTTAAGGATTAAAATGGTCTGTTAAATATTACTTACTTTTCATGTTTACCCCCCCCCCCCTTAAATGTAGCGCCGAGCAAATTCACTCGAAAACCCTCTAGACCACCCATTAAACGCCGAAACCAGGGTGCACGGAAAAACAATCGCAAGCGAGATTATCCGTGTAGGGCTTAGCGCCTTGGAAATTACTTTCAGAATTCAAGGAGTCACGAAAGCCTGAGTGATGAAAGCATGTCAAGTCAGCCTCGTGTTTCTCTAAAGATAAAAGAAAGTCTAGGTTCGCACAACGAATGCTACAAAGTCTTTGTCGAAAAGACCATTCGCAACCGCCCACGAATCCACGGTACCATCAGAAAACCTTTTCAGGAAATTGGATTTCTTGATTTAGCTAGAATACCACGTCAAAATGTGAAAAATACCCGGCGTGCTCTGCCGGGGTGCCTGGCGTGCTAGTGCTCATCCATCTTTACAGGCCCGGCGCGAATTTGCGATGCGTCACGTTGTCACACAAGGGTGTGTATGTACATATTGTACTAAAACCCGAAACAACGAAACGAAACCACCGAAAGGAGCAAAATAGTGAGTTAATAAAAGAAAAAGTTATTAAAACACGGCCATGATCTCACTTTACTATGGTAGCCTCTCCCAACCAGATCCACGTGGCCCCGTC
>JAEMPF020023677.1:0-10365 GCA_022496165.2 Catalaphyllia jardinei | reverse complement strand
TGGATTCCAAAATAAGTTTACCGATATGTATCTCTAAGCTATAAGGCACCCAAGGCTTTGACCTTCCCCATCCACCCACTTCCATTTGCTTCATAGCAGTCAGCCATGACGACCACCCAGCTTCACACCTTTCTTCCTGAACCATTCACTTTAAGTTGTTTTGGGTCAACCTGGTATTGTCCTCTCCTCTGTACTCCACTCCAATGCCATTACACAGTGCTCCTCTGTCCAGTTCCTCATTATAATTGTCCAATCCAGTTTCATCTTTGGTGGCCGATCTTATCACTTGCAAAATGAGTTTACTATCAAACAAATGATTTTGCAAAGAAAAAAAACCAGTTAAGTTGTGATTACATGTTTTTTAGACAACTGTTATTTGGCTAGTATGGGGTAATCCTTTTTTGCAAATTGCAATATAATTTATTGTCAAACCAGGCCCAGGTTGTTCAAAAGGTGGCTAGTGCATTCTAGCTATGCTATGCTAGCTACAAGATAAACGATGGACCAAGTAGATTCATCATGTCTTTGAATTTTGATAACAAATGAACAAAAACCAAGATCTCAAGTGACAGTTATATTTCAGTCTAAACTATACCATCATCAGACTGAAAATGCATACAAAATTAGGAGCTTAAATAGTTACATGATGTGTGCTCGAGAGAACAGGCAGAGTTCCCTGGTGGATTTTAATCCATTGTCAAGCGATGGCAATTGATGCTTGATGTAGAGAACCTCTTTATGTACAATAGTAATTGTAGGTTCCAGTTGTCGTCATAATCTAATGCCGTGGTGGTATCTTGGTCAATACACCAACTCTGACAGTTTTGTTCCTGTTACTCTTTTTGTTCACCTATTAAGCTTTCTATATGTCAGTGCCCTTCTCCATTTTAGTTCACATCCCAATGAAATACTTGAAATAGACATGCTCCTGTTGAATTCTACTTTTTCTGAACTTGTAAAAACAACCACTAGTACTCTTTTAAATTAGCATCTTATCATTCTATCTTTCTGTATAGAACAAATTCTTGAGGGTTCTTGACATCTAAGCTTGCATCTTTCAGTCATCCTTTTCCATCCTCCACTACACATGAAAGCACAGTATCTTGATCTTACACCATTTAAATCATTTGCAGAGCATCTTGCTCCTTCCAAATAATTATTGTAATCAATCATTCACATAAGCTTGAAATCCCTGGCTTTCATAAACAATCTTTTACTTGTTTCACAGTTAGGAAACACTTGCATCGCTTTCTCTAAATTTCAATTAACTAACCCTTCAAATCTTTGTTGGCAACTCTTCACACACACATGCTCAGTTTGAACAAAATGATCTGCAGCTCAGTTTACCAATATCCATGCCTCGCTGATTGTTTCTCTGTGTTCCTCTTTCTTACATGCGATTACCATGGCAAAAATCTTGCTTTCTATACAAAAACTTCAATGCGAAGTAGGCCATGACACAATGAAAACAAGATTTCTTACCATTCCTGCAACTCTTTGTAATTAACCACACATCAAACAACTTCATGATAACATGATTTGCACTTCCTGCAATTTTCACTACAGTCAACGAAACTAGCCTGCCCAAAACAATCGCTTGAATCAAAATTTGTGTTGGGCCTTTGGCTGACAGAGTGTGCATTGTAAGGAGCTGAGTTTCACACAGAATACTTTTCTTATGTAATTCTCCCTCAATAAAGCTAAATTGATGACATGTGCTGTAAAATGTTTCACTGAACAAACTACAGTTATCTGACACTCCAGACCCTTGCACAACATAACCCAATGCAACACTACTTCACTAAAAATAGAAAGAGAAAACCTCACTGACATGTTGAAAGTCTAATTTGATCAAATATCATGTTGTATTTGCATGCAACAAGAACAGAACAATAGTTGCCAGCACTTGCTGTTAATTGTGAACATTAGACCTGTTTGAAATCTAAATATTCTCGTCCCCCCTAAAATATGTCATACTGAAGAATTTGAATTGATGATTCGTGACCTGTATTTCAGTTTACTTCTTGTAAAAAAAAACATATGCAGTTGTCATATTTGCATGCCACTAACTCATGTATTGCGTCAAAAGTCAAGACTCATCTCTTTCATAACTGGCCACCATTAGACTGAAAATTGAAAATTGTGCACTCTAAAACAACCCAAAATACCGGTATGTAACTGTCACACTCGCCTCCAAACCTGACTAAAAACTGCCAACATACACATCAGTCTTTATTATTCAGTTTCCACAGTCCTTGTGTTTAGAACAATAAAACACCCAAAACAATATATGCCTCACCAAAGTTACCTTAAACAAAAACAATTTACTTTTTTTCCCCACTAAAATTCATACTGGCTTTTAATGTGAAAAAGCAAAATAATAATAATAACAATAATTGTAATAATAATAGTAATCGTAATAATGAAAATAATAACGCGCATTTTTACATGACGCAATGATCAAATGTGCAGAATAATAAACAAACCGGATAAACACTATGACATATACAAATTTACATTAAATCATTCACTAAATTAAAGAAAAACTAAGCTAAAAATCCTGCCGTGCTTCAAAATTTGAAATAATGCATCAGTGATGTTATTTAAAAGCTAAGTGATTTATTGTACCAAACACAAGTACTTTGATTAATAAAATTGAAGAAAAGCCCAGCGTGCCCAGTCGATGAAAATAGATCATCGTAAGGCAATCGATATGATCAATATAATCGATAATATTTAATTGATTATTTCAATGAAAAATATTTGTAAGGAAACTCAACTAAATGAGTTTCAATTTAAATTAATCCATAGAACAATAGTAACTAAGAAAGAATCATTGAGATTTGGTATAAAGACGGACGATGAATGTCTGTACTGCAGGGATAAAGATTCAATTGAGCACTCTTTTATCAAATGTGCATTTACCAAATTGTTTACCCAAAATGTTTTGCACTGGCTTAACCAAGTTAATGAGTGCCAAATTTCTCCCTTTTGGAGTCAAGCAATACTCACTGTTGTCATTAATGTGCCAACCAATATTCTTTTGTGCTGTAGCTGGCAAAATTGAAATAACAAAAGACTTGTTTGCAAAGAGTGTGTATCGCTATGCCTGCTGACTGTTCACATTGTGCTATCATTTTGCCCATCTGGGTAGACATGGTAGTATGAAGTGAACTGGTTGCTCTCCTGAGTCTGAAGTTGTGAAAAAGATATTTTGTTAGAGTGAGACCTTGTTAGCTTCTGTTGTTGCTTGCATTATTTCAAAATTGAAATCGTCAAGCAGTGAATGTGCAGTAATTGGAATTGCAGCTTTTGGGAGAACATCAATGAACATCAATTAACTGTGAAGTTGTTGTTTTTCAGGATAGATGGCAATGACATGAATGTTTGGAATTGGTTTGCCAATAAAACCATGAGGTTCATGATGTCAAGGTAACATGTACGGAACTTCAGCACAAATATTGGAAGTCATTGTTAATGTGAAAAGCATTAGGTTTTATAGCAAGTTCGTATTGTTAGAATGAGTAAACTCATTTCTGTGAACTGTTTATTCAGACAGGTGATATGCATCATCTCTCTCTGACAAGCAAAGTTAACATCAGCTCTTTAAATCTTGCGATCACCATGTAGGTGCATATCCACGCATGAGGTGGAGAGATCTATATTTTGAAAGAAGAATGTTTTTGTTTGGTGTGAGTTGTCAGTCTGTGAAGGCACAAAGCTTGCTTGGTGTTGTTGTTGTTGTTCTGCTCATTTCACTTTCAACTTTCTCGATGTAACTGGATCAATTTTACTATGGGTAGTGTCGACCGACATATCGACCGATATGTCGACCGACATGTCGGTCGATGGTCGGTCGATATGGCGGTCGATAGTCGACCGCTAGTCGGTCGATAGTTGGTCGATAGTAGACCGATATGGCGGTCGATAGTCGGCCGACAGTCGGCCGACAAAAAATTGCGTGGTGGTCAACATGACGACCGACTCTCGACCGACAGAGGGAATGTCGTGTCTCGGTGAAATATCGGCCAAGTGTCGGTGGAATATCGGTGAAGTGTCAGTGGTCTATCGGCCGAGTGTCAGTAGTCTATCGGTATCGCCTTTTTTTTTTGTCCGACGTAAAGTCCTGTATGGAGTTTACTGATAATTGTTCAGCGGCTGAGAATGAAGCGTTTTTTAACATGAGATCTGCAAAATTAGCTAATAGCTGAGAAGTACGTAAAGTTTTACTGCCAAACATTAAACTGAAAACAACATCAGCAAAGTGCCGTTTTAAGGCTTGAAATATTTGTGGAACTTTGCTCTGCAACACACGTTGGTTGATAAAGGATTAGAAATATATTGGCGGCTAATTAAATTTCAGAGTAAGAATCTAGGTTTCCATCGAGGCCTGCGAAATAGCATTTTCAACCATTGGCCGGCTATGAGTCCTCTGAAGCCATCTAGAGAGGTTAACTTTTAAATTCACTTAGAAACACATGAAAACCTTCACTGAAAGATGGAATTAAACGAGCTGAGGCGAATTGTGCTTAGCTTTTATTTTCTTCTTTTTTATTTGTTATATCATTTTTATATTATTTTTCTACTCTGTCAGGTACGCCCTTACGTATTTGCGTAGGGAGAATTTGCGGCTGCCGTGGCACTAAATTACAAGCCTTCGCGGAGATTTTTTAGAGTTTCAAAGCTACTATCTATCAAAGAAAACCTTGAAATTCAAAAAGAAATAGCGACTGCATAAGAAACACACCCGAAGTATTATCGCACCTTGGCAGCTCTATTTTAGTCTCACTTTACTTTAACACACATTATATTTTTTGTTAATAGTGTCTGTAAAAAATACATAAAAAATATATATATAAAGTGCGTAACACTATAACTAATAGTGTAGTAACTATTTCACCACGCAAACTGACGCAAAGAGCGACTCTGAGCGACGTATCATTCGTGATGGAATTTCAGGTTGCGTAAAACAAAAACATAAGCAATTAGTCTGAGACCAGAGATTTAGGGTTAGGAACTGGCTGAATTGTATCTCTTCAATAGCAAACATTCTGAGACCGTTTCAATTGAACCAATAAAAATTTATTCTGACAAGTAAAATAACCAACAAAAATGTTTTCAACGGGGTGGGGGTATGGAACCAAGCCTACTTTGAGGGTGTGGGATGATGGTAGCAGAAAGAGACGATCTTTGTTTGCTGTGTGTTGTACAATGGTATTGACTGATTCCCTTAAAGGGGATACTGTTCAGCAATGTCATCGAGCAGCCTTCGAAAGCAGGAATCGGATGCGGGGAAAAGGTGTGAACATTGTTAAGAAATCAAAAGTTTTGAAATTCGGCGTTGTTTAACAGGAAAATATTTCTTTTCATTTTATTACATCCATCTTTCTACTTTGAAAAAGTTGCGCGCGATGTTTCTGGGGTGGACATACCTTGCAACATCGCTCAACGGGGGAGTCATAAGGGCTGTCCAAAAAACCGCAAAACCGCATGAAAAAGTCTAAATGCAAAACCGCGCATGAATGCGTTACTGAAAACAGTTATGCACGAAAACCGAAAACCGCATAGTCTTGTTAAACTGCAAAAGCGCAAGTTAAAAGAAATTGTTTGCAAAACCGCATTAAAAATAATGCAAAAACCGGATTACTGCAAATCCTTATGCCCCTCCTCCTCAAAACTTCAAATGTTGCATTTTTCTTTTCACCGCAGAATGGTTGCACGCCAAAATGGAGCGCAAAGTATCCGCACTAGAAAGACAGAGTATTCAGTAGAGATGTACACAGGCTGCAACTTCGTTGTGAACGATGCGAAGACGCGTAGTAGAACAGAGATTCTCAAGGGGCGTGTAGATACCACATACGCACGTACGCACGTGTATACAGCTGAAATTTGAAAATTTCTTTTTAATCTTACGAAAATGCTCGAGTCAAATCGGATTCAGTCGGCATATTATCGATAATGACAAATTGCTCCAAATGGTAGCCCAGTGGGGATAATTGAGATAGACGAGCAGGGGGTGGGTTGGTAAATTTTCCGACTTTTGCAACTTTGTCTTTCTGTGCAACGCGCGCGAAAGTTTGACCAAGCGCTTTCGCGTTAAAATGCTTCCGTGGTCAACTGAAAAAAAAACTGATTCTGCCCAAACGGTTTCACTATAAAATTGTTTTGTGCCTAATGGCGGCTTTATTTTGCTGATTGAATGACGCGTCACAAAAAAGTGAAATTCTGACTAAGCGCTAAGCGCTTCGCTGTGGATTATAAGGGCGGCTTCATTTTTCCTTTCCAGTGATTCGCTGTTTGTTATAATGGCGGATTTTCTTTGGACTAATTATTTGTGTACCAAGCGCGCGAAAGTTCGAACACTGTTCTGACCAAGCGCTTTCGCGTTAAAATGTTTCTGTGGTCTTTGAACTGCTTCTGCCGAAGCGTATTCACTATGAAATGGTTTTGTGATTCAAATTTTGTAATAATGCCGGCTTTATTTCGCTGATTGAGTGACGCGCCCCCAAAAAAGTGAAATTCTCACTAAGCGCTTATCGCTTATATGGATCCGACCCAAAGTTCCATATACTTTTTTCGAATACAAAAACATGCGTTGAAAACATGGCAACGTTAAGCGTATCAGGTATTTTTAATCGATAATTTCATAATTTCATTCGAACATAATATCGTACAGGCAACTGAAAATGCAATATTGTTTTGTAGAGTCGGTTAGCAAGGGCAAGAGTAAACAAAAATCAGCTGCAACTGAAGTGGACACTGACGATGGCCAAAAGTCTGATACTGACATGGGGGAGGACGATTCTATGGAGGACGGTAATTGGGGAAAGGAAACAAAAGACGATGAAGACGATGAAGACGATGAAGACGATGAAGACGATGAAGACGATGAAGAGGGAGCTGAGCTTGCTCAGAAAAAGACTAAAGGTTAGTTCGTGTGCATGACTGAACAATAACTGGAACATAGCTGATTTATATACAAGTCGAATCCAATGACACTTTCCCTCGGGTATTTGACTTGCTATTAAGGTTACTGTCAACAAAATATGGTCATAATTTTCCCAAAAAAAAAATTGGGGCTCTTTAGTTCGACAAAAATTACAAAATCTTAAAAACAACGCGAGATATGCTAGAAAGAGTGTAGGTATCTTGATTTCCTTTCTTATCGCTTTACACAACCAAAACAGAATGACAGTGGTTTCTTTATTGATATTTATTCGCAAGCAACCTAAAAAGATAGCCTGAGAGCTAGAAACGTGAGATTTTTCTCCTGGAAACCGTAAGCGAGATAGCAATCCCTGATTTTACCCCTAAGACATGTTGACCAAACATGACCTTATCCCTGGGAATTGATATTTTCCTTATAAAATGTCGTAGTCAAAACCCATTGTGGGGTCAGAGAATTACCATATAACATTTCAAACATTTGCAAATTATTTCAGAAACAAAAAAGGTTACATTCACCGATGACTGAACTTAAACTACTCCATTTTCTTTCAGAATTACCGATATCAGGATCTAATCTGGAAGGTTTTCATAAAAGATATAAAGGCGTCCTCCGAATTTTACAGAAACATCGCTGTTCCTTGACAGAAGCTATGCGACGCTTTGGCATCGCACGAAACACGTTAAGAGATTACATTGGCCTGTGTGAGCTCAAGATCGTGGACCCCAGGAGATATGAAAGAATTGTGGGGACTGAGCGCGAGAAGACAGGGAAAATATCCGCCAAGATTATTGAATGTCGTTGCAGGGCTGCTTTGAAAGAATTCAACACTCGCTTGAATGAATTGAAGGAGGAAAAGCAGCTCCTTCCTTTCTATCCAAAAGACGAATTTTACTCCTAATCATTTTTCGCGAGGCTCTGGCGAAAAGTTTGTTAACTAGGATTATTTTCTTTGACGTTCTGTTGAAAGCAATAGGTTATTTCAAAATGTAGTGGGTTATTATAACAAACAGTAGATCATAAATATGTAACTGTAGGATTTCGACAGAGCCTCAGCTTCTTGACTTCATTTTTGTTGTTTTTATATGTTACAGTTGCCTTACCCGGCTGGGGGAGTAAAAATTATATTAGCTTTGTGATAATAAGGGTTAATGATTTTTAATGAATTTTTTTAAGGCTGGAGGAGTAAAAACTATTTTAGCTTTGTGATAATAAGGGTTAATGACTTTTAATGAATTTTTTAAAGGCTGGGGGAGTAAAGATTATATTAGATTTGTGAGAAACGATTTTTTTTGTGAGAAACGATTTTTGATTTTTAATGAATTTTTTTTAAGGCTGTGGGAGTAAAGATTGTATTAGCTTTGTGATAATAAGTCCAAGGACCAGAAGTACACTCCAGTACACTCCAGCTTCGCGCGGTTAAAAATCACGGGTAAAACATGAAATGCTGCGTGACCATCAACCTCCAGACTCTCTCTCCTTTTCCTCCCTTGTCGTCGATACTCGACAGATTATAGAGGGTTAGCCTAAAGAAACCCGACTCACCAAAGCTAAGGTAGCCATCCACGTGATTATCATACCATTCCTCTATTACAATGGCCACACTCTAAAGGATCGGCAAGTAAATGCCGTGCTTGAACGGTTGAACACTTGAACAGTTCTAAACGCAAACCCCTTTCCAGGTTCAAATCTATAGCCAAAGCTGTTCACCGCCGTCTAAACTCCCACGGGATTCAAAAGTGATGAACAAACAACTAAAAATAAAGAGTCGGACGACCAAACATAAACATTGTTTGGTGATCAAACATTTTGATGTTGAACTAGGGAATGAAATGACAGTGAAGTATCGGTGAAACATCGGCCAAATGTCGACCGAGTGTCGGCAAAGTATCATTGATTGGTCGGTCAAATATCGACCGACTGGCTACCGATATATCGACCGACTATCGGGCGACATATATCGGTCTACAGTCGGCCGACTGTCGGCCAACTATCGACCGCCATATCGGTCTACTATCGACCGACTAGCGGTCGACTATCGACCGCCATATCGACCGACCATCGACCGACATGTCGGTCGACATATCGGTCGATATGTCGGTCGACACTACCCATAGTAAAATTGATCCACCTTTTCTTTGTTGCAAATTTTTATTGAAATATTTGCAGAGCTGTTTTTGTCCTTATGTTCAGCATTTGGTATTTGTTATTTGGTATAGATTGTGTGACATTTGTTTGTTTCTTGTTTTTACAGTTCTCTCGAAATCATTCCAAGTGCAATTGTGGCATTTAGGATCCAGCGAGAGGGAAACCCGACGTAAGCTGCTACGAAACTTCACTGTACACGAAGCTGTGCTGTACGTCTCCTGGCCGAGCGAATTACCTCGGCGAATGTTTGAGAGACTTGTTATGAATATCTCCATTGGAAAATACATCCAAAGCACAGATCGCTAGGAGACAGAAGTCAACTCTGTAAATTTAGACAACACTCAGAAATGACACAAAATGGCGAACTACAGGTCTCCATGTGTTTTGTTTTGTGACTAATTTATTTCCTGAAAAGTTCAATTCCCAAAGGAAAGTAATTAGTGATACACAAAAGTGCTCTTATAGGCATAAGAAAAATTTTGAAGTCTTTGTAATTGCTTTCAATTGTGCGCGAGTCAGTTCGTTGGAAGGTTGTTTGTTTGCGAGTCAGTTAGATCGATCGATCGAAGGTTGTTTTGTCGAAGGTCGCTTCGATGGATAAAAGTCGATTCGATGGAAGACAAGAGTCAGTTCGCTAGAAGATTATAACTATTGCTTAAGTGTACTGAACTTGCTATTTATGTCAAATCTGTTTGAAAACATCTATAGCTTAGCATTGAATAAAAAAATCGAAGAGTTATCTACATATGCTTCTTCGTTCGCTATGAATTGACAATTGAACGTTTCGAAACGAAAACAAAGGGACTTGTTTTGTTTGCTCAGTTGGGCTGCGGTATGCGCGAAACCCGGCTGAATAATCTATATATACATTGAGTCTCAGGTTGTTATTATTATTTAATCAATGCACACATAGATGCGTTATTGTTTTTATTTATTCGCTTGCAAAACTGCAGTTTTTATCATTTGCTGTTTTTCCAAAACATCCTTTGCTTTGATCGAACTGACGCTCGAATCAACTCTCGATCCAAACAACCTTCGAAAAAATGTTTTGCTTGGCAGCGGGTAGTGGATAAAACAACTGAGAATAAGCTATATTTGCAGTGAGAACTTTTAGTATTTTTGTTTACACGCTTGCAAAACTGTATTTTTGCCATCAATTGCTCTCCTATCGAAACAGGCTTGATCAAATGAACTGTCGATGGAAACAACATTCCATCGAACTTTCTCGATTTATAATGCTGCCTTACCGCGTTTAAATTAAGTCTAGGAGT
>JAEMPF020023676.1:0-10365 GCA_022496165.2 Catalaphyllia jardinei | reverse complement strand
GATATAACGAACGGTACGACGAGTGGCAGCCATACGATACTGAGGATAGCAACTCTCTATTCCAGCGGATGGAATCTCTTCGTATTTCTTCTTGTACTTCTCTTGAGGACCGTACGGAATTAGTCCATGGAGAACTGTATCGTGTAATAAAAAGAAAATTGTATTCTAGCCAAAAGGATGATTCAGGATAACCCGTATTGAAATTCGAATTTATCAGGATGTGCTTGAAGGACTGGCATTAGCAGGAAAGCCAAGGAAAGAAAGAGGCAAGACTCTCCATCGTATCGACTCCAATGCGGATTTAAACCACTTCGGTTAACAGACAACTTATTTGTTTATTTCGTAAGTAAACCAAGGCAATTTATCCTCTTTTGAACCAGTTGCTTCTTTGCCAAAATCGTTTTGCGCATCTGCCGCCATCGCGAGAAGAGACGTGAGGAGAAAAATACCAGCCCGTAAACTTTGAGTCCTATTTTCCGAATCCAAACAATATTCAAACCTCGTGTATTATACATCAAGTTGGGCCAAATTTATTCCTCTTTTCATATTTTGCGGTAATGACCAGTTTTAAGCATGCGCCTTAAAGTTCTATCCCCAGACTCTTTAACTAGTACTTGAATGTGGCATGAACATGTGAATCGCTAGCACTCTTTACTTAATATAATAGCAATAGTAATATCATCAGCAACTACAAATGTGTGTAATTAAATTAATAAGTAACTAGATCAAGAGGAAATAAATTGAATTGAATTGAGCCAAAAGTCTTAAATACCCAAAGGAAAAATTTTAATAATGGCCTTCAAATGCAATGGCGTAGAAAGTCTATATAGATTAGTTTCATAAACTAAAGGTAAGAAAGATAGCGTCTCAAACGCAATACTCGAAAAAGCAGAAAATGTTCGAAAATTAGCGTGATTTTGACTGACCCCGGACTGCGTGACATGTCACGAAAATCTCTAGAGGCAGATATTAACCGTAAGTTTGATATGACATCTAATGCATCATTAATCTACCAAAACGTAGCCCGTATGATTTATCGAACACTTAGAGTCACTCAAGAGTATTCAATTTGAATACGGAAAAACAGGCCGGATTCTAATAGAATATTCCAGGTGTATTTCGAGTCAGCCGTAATCGACTACGTCAGAACACTGCGGTATATGCGGCGTGCGCCGATCCGTATTCGAGCACATTCGGGCCCGAATATTTGGCTTTTCGCGCAGTGGCCCTTAGAGTCAACACTTTCTGATAAAAAGTTATTTATAGAAATAATTTTCGCGGAAAATTTTTCACGCCCTAATGCGTAATAACCAAGCAACCAATAAGAGCGCAGCTCAGTCATGCTCATACTTTTTTGTGTTCTGAGGAACCTTTGACAACAATGGCGGAGAGCGTGCGGGGAAATTTATCGGAGTCATAAACAATGTATTTTCGCGGGAAAGCCTGCTCTAAAAATTATCTTTTCTGGAAAAGGTTGATTCAAGGGTACAGCATGTATGGAGGCTCCGGGTAATGGGCTCTTGATTCTTCACAAAATTTCACAAAAATATTTTTTGCCCAATTAGAGTTAGTCCAGCCCTTTTCGTGTTACTTTCGTCACTTCTTATTCGAAGTTGTTCACCGGCAAACTCTTAGATAACCTGTTCTCCATTTATTTACTTGTCCACCTCGTGCAGGACAGGTTCCCTCGATCAATTTTTCTGACAGTTTGTTCGTCATTTTGGCTTGATGTAAGTGGAGAAACCGGGTGTTTTCGTTTCAACAGCCGTTCTGTGGCTCCTACATTCCCATGGCTGTAGTTTTTCCAAGGATTTTCTACCCTATATTTACACGTTCTGAAAACAGCACGAGGCAAACCATCCTTGCTTTTTTTCTTTACAAGCATTAGCGAATATTCTTACAAATTCACCGGTTATACTTCATTCTTTTTTCTTTTTATCGACAAAAACAAAGCCACAAAGACAACAACCACGTCCGATAAAGCTGGAGCGAACCGGTATTTCTGCTGACACAAGAGAGACTACACGAACGAAAATGGCCTAGGTGCATGCACTCGACTCGAAAACTATTGTACTCTGGAGTTCACGAATTTACTACCTTCGATTAGTCCACAGTCTGATATTCTCATTTGATGCGTTTTCAGGTTGGTTTACAAACAAGCTAGATTTGGAGATTTTTTCCGGTTTCATGGTTCTCCTTTTAGTGGCACTTCTCGATCGAGGGAAACTCTCTTGCACGAGGCGGACAAGTAAATAAATGGCGAACAGGCGATGAAACTTTTTGTCGGTGATCAACTTCGAAAAAGAAGTCAGGAAAGTAACACCAAAAGGGCTGGACTCTGATTTAATTGGTTTCAGAACTGGTCGGTTACCAGAAAAATCGCAGGGGCTCCTCTTTCGTTCTTTTAAACTTGGCCGCTTTGAATTCCTCATGACCCAACTATCTGCCCTTGGGTCTTCGAGGATGAGATAAGGGGTGCTTTCCCTCACCTTTGAATCCATCTTACATTATATAATAACCCAAGTTATTCTCGCATTTTGATTGGTTCTCGCCTGTGATCTATAAGAGGACAGATGCAAGATTGACGTTATCATTACAAAATGTTAAGGTACAAGAAGAATTGCCGAGACATTGAACATGTTTGACAAGCAGAAAAAAGAACGATAAAGCCGCTTCTTTTGGTTACAATATATTCCAGAAACAAATTCTCGAGCACTCTCAATCAAAGTCGAGCGAGACTAAACCACGCACAAAATTGGTCTTGGTAAGCCGAAAAATATTGCTTTTCTCGAATTTAACAAACTCAATAAACAAAATGTTTTTTGAATTAATTTATATCAAAAATAAACTCTCCCCAGTCTTAAAATAACTGTTGACACACTCATTGATGTCAGGAATGAAACATCAAAACATCACCTCTTAAAATCAGATAAAATAAACACATAACCTTGCTTTCCGATGCGAATGTTTCAGAGCGCGCTAGCACAGCAGCGAGCTAAGTATAACTAAACACAGCTCACGGCCAACAGTATCCCGGCTAAGATGTGTCCCCGGCACTATATCAAACTGATTTGAGAATCACCAACCACAGAAGAAAAAAATCTCCACCGTCATTTACGCTTCTTCCATTCTAAACTCAAATCAAAATGGCCTCTAGGTTGACTGCAACCACAAGCTCTCCGAGGATATCTTTTTAACTCTTGCAATTTTCAAGGCAACGTCCAAGCTTTTGGGCTCGTACGGGACTACTCTGATGACAAAACCTGACTTGATTTTTCCACAAGTACTTGACAATTTTTTATTGCATATAACTCGTTAACTTGCGGTTGGGAATCCTTCTGCGATAGAGGGTCAGACTGTTAACATCTTGACTTCGCGAACGGGGCTTTGAGCGCGAAGCTCAACGAGCTTGCTGGAATTCGAAAAGTATCTGATGAGTCTCTTGGCCGAGACGAAACGCCGCGTCATACCAGCCACGAAATTTACATTCTTCACAAGTACTTGACAATTTTATATTGCATATAACTATTTTTTTACAAAATATATTTTATATCAACTACCATTTTTTTAAAAAAATGGGATTTTTACATTGGTTATTTTTAAAAGATTAATGGAGTAACTATTTTTTTTACCAAATATATCTTATATCAACTACCATTTTTAAAAAAAAATGAGATTTTTACATTGGTTATTTTTAAACTGAGGTTGACCCATTATCTTTTGATGGTTTATTATTGGTGAGTCATTTGCAAATTCCCGATGTTATTTATAAATTGAATAGTATTAACTATCTTTGTCTTTGCTTTAAAAGTAGTCTTTCCTTCGGCCAAGTAGTGTATAAGCAAATAACAAAATATGAAATATAAAGTTGTTAAAAGAGACTGATTATTGCTCCAAGTTGTGGATTTGGCGCTGTTTCTTGCTGTTCAGTATCCGTAAATTGCTTAACCTTTAAACTGCGTCGGTCATAAGAAAATCTCAGTAAGTGTGAAAAAGAAACATCTCAATATGGAAAGTGCTTAATGCAATGTTTAAAAA
This sequence comes from Catalaphyllia jardinei, assembly GCA_022496165.2. Taxonomy (NCBI): domain Eukaryota; kingdom Metazoa; phylum Cnidaria; class Anthozoa; order Scleractinia; family Caryophylliidae; genus Catalaphyllia; species Catalaphyllia jardinei. The sequence goes on along the minus strand of JAEMPF020023676.1, from coordinate 6,327 downwards.
CGAGGAGGAATGTTTTCTCGGGTTAAAACACAAGCTGGAACCCCCATTTGTTATACTACTATCTGGCAATGGAGCCTTGCACCCTCACAACTGAAAAGTCTTAAATCCAACGCTTGGACACTGATATAGCTAATATGACGGTCACTGACTTTTTGGTTTCTTAAATTTGTCGAAAAACGGCGCAAATAGAATGGTGAAAGGTGTCCTCCCCGATTACTGTACAGCAATATGTGTGTTAAGTTGAAAGAACATTATGTTTGCAGCATTTGTTGTCTCAGCTGCTGTATTGGTACACAATGACATTCATAAGTCACGTGCATAAGTCACGTGTTCAGTATCTGATAAAATATCGAATACTATAATGACAAGCGTTTTAGCAGCCTTTAAGGCGCCCCATACTGATAAGGAAAAAGGTTAATCGATACGAAGTCACTGCTCATGATGTTTTGATATGTCCATGGGGTTATGATTTATCAATGAGTTTTTGAACGATTATTATTCACTCGTTGCGATGCACTAAAAATTCACTTGTTTACTACGCTCACTTGATGCATTGCAACTCGTGAACAAAAAAAAACCTTCGTGCACTTTCCATGGAAAATTCTCCCTTTTTTGCAGAGTTTTGGTTGATAAATCTAGTAGTATTGTGGTGCAATAGGGATGTTAGGAAACACTAGTTCCGCGCTCGATACTGGATGTTCACTTACAAAATTTTCTTATTTCTTTCATTTAGTAGAGAAAAATACGTTGCTAAAAAAATGTGTTGAAAAAAGACCGTTCTCGTTCTCGCAACGGTCAGCTGCTGCGCAGAAGGAAAATTGAACATTTAATTAGGTGAATATTTGCGAGACAAAGGTAAATTGAATATACACCTGTACAAGAATTTGCAATCTTTTAGTTCCCCAAACGAGGAGAGAAAACGAGACTCTGGCCTCTGAGTCTTTTATTTGTTAATTAAATTTCTATTTTCGCGATCTTCGTCCAACTTCTACGGCTAATTCTTTTCAAGTACTTGACTGACAAATGCACACTCACAGAAATAATTTATCGGCATCTAAGTGTGGGTCACCTGGGGCGACTGGAGGATAAAACATGTTTTATAGAATACTAACCCAAAAAACTTTACGCGACTTTCAGAAGCAAACTACAAAGTTCTTGAAACAACCAATAGAAACTTAAAGTTTACAGATCGAGGAATCTAAACAGGATCTTTGTGGGAAACTTAATTAAGTAAAGGCCAGTAGAACAATCCAAACATTACCATCGTTGAGGTATTGTTTAGATCTTACGTATTTTCGATAAGCTCTAAGATAAACAACCTGAAGTCATAAGACACTGTCTGTGCAGTCTTGCGGGAACTACAAATTAATAAACAACTGGTGATCACGAACTAAAATTCTAGATATGGCCTGATCTCTAATACGTGCCTATCCCTGGGAGGGGTGTTGGTCACAACACGTATATATTTCCCAAGAAAAATACTGTGATTAACTACCTTTAAGGAGGATAGTTTTTTAACCCCTTCAGTTCCAAGGGGTTTCCCTTTGGCGAGTAAAATCGTCTGGCGTTAGACAGAGTAAAATCGTCTGGCGTTAGACAGAGTAAAATCGTCTGGCGTTAGACAGAGTAAAATCTATAAGTACGTCCTTGGCTCTGAGAGGGTTAAGGGAGATAGTTATTTAATGGTGTCGAAATGTTGCACCACAGTGATTTCTTTCCGCAATAGAAGTCTTCTTAAGTGCCACTGTCATAAAAAAAAAAACAGTTTAAAAGATTACTGTACAGCTTTCAAAGTTTAAAAGATTAACATTCATGACATTTGCCGAGGCAGGCAATCATGTTTCTTCGAGATACTGCCACTTCATTCTTCCTGTCCAGTGGTTTAAAATAGCCGAAATTTCAGGCAACTTTAGGTCAGCCAAAAAGATATATCAAAAAAATCCCACGATCTCTTAATTAAGATATATTAAAGGTATTTTGGTTGGTTATACGGTTTTCACTAGTTGCCAAATATCGCCACTGACTCGTTAATGAGTGACCCAAATTACGGACATTTTATGCGAGTTGTCTGTTTTGTTTTTTTTTAAATTGCGGCAGTTTATTCCTACAGAAAATCAGTTTTGTTATATTTTTTGCCCTCTTATCGATGTGCAGTTTAGTTAACATTGGGAAATCTGAGAATAGTTTTTGCAAAGTCCAAATAGTAATCATTAATCATAATTATTTCAGGCCAAATGTTCAGCGATTACCATACATAGACCCGGAGACGCTTTGTGCGAATTTTTGAGAGGCCTGGGGGCCCTTATTCCACAGGGGGTGGGGGAGGGGAAAGGGGGGAGAGGGGTGTAATTATTTTTTTCTGAAATCATGGACTGACCATTGTTGTGCCTAGAGGCGGCGCCACTTTTGGTCAGCACCAGGAATCGTGACCTAGATCTGCATGACCGACACCGATTTCTTGAATTAATTGGAAGGTGTTAATGTCAGGGACCTTACAGTTAACGCTCATCGTCGAGATTTATAACAGAACTAGTTAGGATAACCCTAGACATAATGAATATGTGTCGGAATAGCTCTACTGGAAGTTCAGACACTGAAGTGAAAACCCGAGACTTCCTTTCTTGTTGCATATCAGAACCCGCATTCTTGAATTGACAAACACTAGTTAGAATCGGAAACAAGAGGTTTTATTCTTTTATACATAAGTTTTGCTTGGGTTTTCATCTCTCACTAAAAGAGTGGACGATTGATTTAAGTGTTTGTTTGCATACTAATATGTCCTCCACTTCTAACAGCACCCGAAAAAAAGGGAGAGGGGCTGCTGTGCTGCTTGCTTGCCTTGCTGAGAAAAAGTTGACCGAAATGTTGGATAAGTGAGTTTCTTAAAATCGTGCTTTCTTTTCTCCGGAATAGAAGAGTCAGACTGGGAAGCTATTTCCCCCGAACTCAGTTCAGTAAGAGTGTGAGACATGTTCAACTGTTGTTTCTGTGAGACGGTAGAGTAGCTAGTGATACTTTAAACGCTTTTGTGTCCTGATAGTTGCATAATATCAATTGGGGGCACGTCGTTGTTGATTAAAGTTTGAATCATAGTTTTTCTGCCGCTGTGGGTTTTGAAGTTTGGCCCGAGTCTGGCTCTCTGCGCCGTTGTTTTCCTTGATGCATTTAGAGTATTTACGCCGACTGGAACTTTTTTGAACCAAGGTTTCCCGGAGCCAGATTTTGCAGTGTTTACGACTGCCAAGTAAAACAGGGCATCGTCGGTTTTCATTTCCGCGGGTCGCTTTTCTGCGTAGAATTTGTAAAAAAAGATGCCTTAACTGAACATTTCTTGTTGTTCGGCACAGCAAACATTTTCGGTGCCATGGCTCTTACATTCCGAGGATCGTTTCCTGAACGCGTTTTCTCTTTTATTGAATTCGAGGTACTGTACAGCGCTGCAAATGATCCCCCACCGCCAACGATCCCCAGACAGGAAATGATCCCCAAATTGGACCGCATATGATCCCGAACCGCAAATGATCCCGTTGGAAAACGAGGAATGGCATGGAATTTGTTCCTCTGCTCGTGGTTTCAATTTTCAATATAAACAGAAGCAGGTCATAACTAACCATATTCTATATGGTTATACTGAACTCCCGTGATAAAGAGCTTTTCGGATAATTACCGTAAAAGCTTTGCGGAATGCCTTGCAATCGGCCTTTGTCTATATACAGCCATAACCGTTTTCCCGTCGCAAATTAGTGCATAAACAAAAAACAAAATTAGAAATATTTTATTAGTTGTTAACATAGACGGAATATTTGTAGTTGTATTGTTTCTTGCGGTTGTTGTAGCAGCTCTCGTTAGGTCTTACAGTGGAACCCCGCCATACGACCATCCCGTTAATACAACCACCTCGTTATTACGGCCACTTTATTCTGACCCGAAAAAAAAAACGCCTCATCTGTTATTTTCTTATTTAAGGACCCCTTTAATACGACCACACCGTTAATACAACCAATTTTCCATGGCCTAAATGCAGTCGCTTAAACTGGGTTCCACTGTACATGAATGGCTTGCCTTTCTTTCAGAGTACAATAGAACAGGCAACAGAAACAATGCCCCCAGTCCTAAAACAATAACAGCTGCTACAATGATAAAACAAATGCACTGAGCTTGCGACAGCTGCTATACCAATGTATCTTGCTGTTACCGTGAAATGGCTTCCAATGTTTGAAATGTGTCAGTCATAAAAAAATCTCATTATGTATGAAATAAAAACGTTACACCATGGAAAGCCCTAGAAGCAATGTTTAAAAGACAAGCAGAGGAGTTTTATTAGTTTGAAAACAACAAGGGGCAGCCAAGTGGTTTAACACCCGACAAAACACGTTTTACACCCGATAAAACACATTTTTTGAACGGCTTGAAAGACTTTCTTGGAAAAGCGTGCGCCAACAGATAATTGTGTTTTTGTGAACGTTAGAAATAAGCATACGAAACAAACATTAGGCATTAAATTGGTATGAAATAAAATAAAATCTCACACGTGTTTTTAACTCTTCCGCTTCTAACCGAAGACGACATGGCGTCCTGTTCCAGAGTTTTACGGAAAAATAAAAATGCCAAAGAAGAGAGGAATTTAGTGCGGGGTGCTACCCCAAATTCAGTACGCGTGACGACTTAATCTTTTTTTTGTTTTCCTAGGATGGCAGAATGGTATAGGAAAGACAAAAGTCAATTAATCGAGCCTTGCACTTTCACAACTGACAAGTCTTAAGTGCAACGCTTGGACACCAATATAGCCAATATGAAGGCCGAGTCACTGAATCTTTCGCGTATAAAAATTTGTCAAAGAATTGTGCAAAGCGAATGGTGAAAGGTATCCTCCCCGTTTGCTTTACAGGGTTGTATGAGCGATAAGTTAAAATAACATTAAATGTGTAACCGCCATTTGTTAACTCAGTTGCTGTCTTGGTAATTAATTAATTAATATTCATAAGTCACGTGCAATGTCTTTATATCTGATAAAACACCGCATAGTAATGCAAGTGTTTTATCAGCTGATAAAAAAACCCATACTAACAAGGAAAAGGTTTATCGATACAGAGTCACTGGACGTTATGTATTATTGACCATTTGATAGGTGAATGGACTTATGAACTGTTAATGAATTTGTTAACGCTTATTATTCACTCGTTGTGATGCATTTTAAACTCAATCGTTCCCTTCTCTCACTTGATGAATAGCAACTTGCGAATAAATCCTTCCTGCATACTTTCCATGGAACAATCTCCATTTTTGCGGAGTTTTTGGCACATCAACAAAAGAATATTAGGAAACAGTAGTTTTGTGTTTGATACTATATGTTCACTTACAAATTTTCTTTTTCATTTCTTCATTTCTCGGTCTTCGGGGGGGGGGGGGGGGGGAATTCGTTGCTAAGTAAAAGAAATGCGCCGCTAAGATGCTTTCGATCCTTATCGTAACTGGTAGCATTGTTAACATCTGTGAATATTTGCGAGACAAAGTCATAGTGATTAATATACATCTATTTTCACTAAGCCGAGAGCGAAAAATAGTTTTGGTAGAATTTTCAGAGTAAAATATTAAGGATTACAAAAAGCAGTAAGTCGTCTTATGCGTTAGAATACTACTCAACTCGCGCTGTGATTGGCTGTTTGAGCTTTAATTCTTATGCAAATAAACCAAGATGGCGGCCGGTGTAGTCATCCGTATCCAAGATGGCGGCCATTCTAATTTCCAGTGCCCTCAGACTCCTAATGACGTCACCCTTCCGAGACCCTCTTACGCCCCAGGCCTAGCCCCTAATTTACATATCCATCATCGCGCCCTAAGAAGGTGGTAACCCTAATTACTAGTGTATTACGCCAAATGAGTCTTATAGTAGGATCATGACATGTTTGCTTACCCATGTCGGACAACTTACTCTGTCACTTTAGCCAGTGCGCATGCGCAGTGCATCCTGGTAAACCATAAGGTCAAGGGATGTTTATATATGAGAGTAGTAGATGATGTTGGGAATTATCCGGATTACTGTCTTCCCCTGTCTTCCCTGTCTTCCTGCATACTAATAAAGTGTCTTCCTGCATACTAACAAAGTGTCTTCCTGCATACTAATAAAGTGTCTTCCTACATACTAATGAGGTGCCCTCCTGCATACTAATAAAGTGTCTTCCTCCATACTAATGAAGTGTCTAGCTAGCTAGGTAAAAATGCGTTCCTCCATACTAATAAGCGTCGCTCTAAACAATAAAAACAGTAAACTTGCCCGGTATTGCCCGCTAATAGTGAACCCTGGTTGAAAAACTCTATTATCTGTTC
>JAEMPF020023675.1:5000-10365 GCA_022496165.2 Catalaphyllia jardinei | reverse complement strand
CCAAGGCTTTGCGCTTGATCACTCGTTTGCCAGCTTTCTTAGCACCGCGAACACCTGCTCGGACGTTTATGGGCAACCCGAGTGGCGTACCCGTTTTTAAACCTTGCCAACCCCCACTCGCCGACGAAGACACCAGATCTCGAAAGAATCCGTGTCCGATTTGTTCGTCGGGTCGAAACCGAGTCAAACTACCTCCTCTCATGTCTTCTTGAAATGCAGTGTCACGATGGTATTGCCTTCTCCGAACTTGACCAATTCACCTGTGGTCTCTGCCACTTGCGTCTCCACAATGTCGATGACATCTTTACGTACCGGTATATATTGCATGTGAAGAGGCTCGAAGTACTGGGATCCTTTGCCTTGGCGCATCAGACTCACTTCCCGCAACAGATCCGTGACTTGATTCCCCACCACGCTGCTGCCACCCACGTCGGAGTAGACGAACAACGAACGCGAACTCGCTCCCACCACGGATTCGTAGGCTTTGTTGATATTCAGGAATCGCCAGTTGCAATGGACACTGAATCTCACGAATCCATCCGAAACCAACCAAAATCGAGCCGTTCCTTGATCGTCGATCACGTCGTTGAACGAATCGGACAAGACAGGGATGCTGTTTCCATTGAATTCTTGCTGAATGTTAGGTCCTAATTGATATTTTTTGGTGTCCTCCCTATACCGGATCCATCCCATCAACTTGGCCAACTCCAGATTGATGATAAACCTAGGACGGTGTCCAACCGAAGTGTTGGTATCATTATTGTTGATCACCAGTTCCTCTCCTTCCCACTTGAATACGATGTAATTCTTTTTACCATTCACGTCATATTTGGCTCCTTCCGCGGGTCCATTGTCGTTATAGATGCGACGTTGTTCGAAAAAGGTGATCATGGTCTTCATGAATCCAACACCGTCCACATTGGAGAGCATTTGTTTGAGATCCATGCAGTCGAAACTCGCTAACCCGAGGGTCACTGTGGTTCTACCATTCTTAGTCAGAATACGTACCCATCCACACTTGAACAGAACTGTTTTATTCTCTTGCGAACAAGGTTTGTCACCGATCAGCACACCCACGATCGAATCTGGAATGGCAATACTAGCCAAAGCCACTCTCCATCCCGTGCCTTCCAATCGGATGGGATGCGGTAAACGAATCTTGAAATGATTGGCTACATTGTTGGGAAACTCGCTCTTGCTACTGTGACTGGGTAAAGTGATGTAAAAGTCACTCATACTTGAAATGCAAAGTCACGGTCGTCACACCCGACACGAAATCCACCAACGTCCCGTCGTTCTCGGCAACTTGCGTCTCGATAATGTCGATCACGTCGCTGCGTACCGGCATATATTGCACCGTGTCCGGCACAAAATGTCTCTCCTCCAAGGAGTAAGGGATCTCCCGCACCAGATCCGTGACTTGATTGCCCACGATCATACTACGCATGGCATTCGAGTACAAGTACAACGGTCGATGATTGTGTCCAAACGCCCTCTCGTAAGCCCCGTCCAAATCCATAAAAACCCAATTGATGAAGACACTCAGGTGTAGGACATCAGCATCCACTTTGTAAAAGATCTCGTCTCCGTTGTTGACGGGTCGGACCAGATCGATGGCTTCCGGCACTACACGGGTCGGGAACTCTCTCCTCAAATTAGGACCCAGCACGTAACCCGCTTCTCCGTCCTGCAAGGTTCCCATTTTCACCCAACCCATGACCTTCGCCAATTCCAATCCGATGCTGAACTTGGGATAACGCGGTGCATTGTTGACCCGGATCGTCGTGCAGGTCCGCGAATTGTCGAGGCGGGCTTCCCCGTCCTGGGCGCGGTTCATCACCGTGTACGTCCATTGGTTGGGATCTCCTTTCTTGTGATATCGTAGATCCGACACCGTTTGATCGTTCAAGGCCCATAGATATCGATCCCGTACGGCATTGAAAAAGTCCGTGCCGGTCTTGGGAGGGATTGCAAAATCGGTCTCCTTCACTTCCACCCTCTCGTGCGCATAGACTCCCGCCTGTGGATCCGACAACTCTTCCCAATCGATACGAAACAGGAACGGATTGTCCAACTTGATCCTTCGAGGGGCTTCGGGTAAAAACACACTGGTGACGCCCACTCTCCATCCCGGTTCCTTGAACTGTAACGGGTAAGGCATACGGTTCTTGAAATGGTGAGGTGCATTGTCCGGGAATTCCAACGTGCTGGCATGACTCAACAATTGCACGTAAAAGTCTTTCATGATTGCAACGCGCGTTTCTCGACCCAAGTGTCGTACTTGTCTGGCCAACCTTTCCAACGCACCAACACTTTATCCCCTTTACGTTTGACGATTTTTTCCACCCTGAAGAGATCGTCGTCCTTCACCGTGACTTTTTGCAGATCCTCCGCGTAAAAGGTTCCCTGCACGGGCGTCCCGTCCCACTCCTTGATCTTGTAGGTGGGCACGATGCCCGTCACCACTCGACTCACCACGAACACTTCTTCCGTCCAACCGGGTAAATACCCCTTTTTGAACGTACGATACTTTTTGTTCAATCGCACGCGATCGCCCGCTTTCAGTTTAGGTGGAGTCTTGTTCCTCGTTCTTTGTCGTCACCTTGACGGGCGCCATCTTGATACTCCGATGGTACGAGCGATTATAGCCCATGACCAAGTCTTTCAACGTCGGTAAATAACTCAACGTGTTCTTCACGGTGAAATAACGATACATGCGTTGTTTCAACGTGCGATTGAATCGTTCGATCACACTGGCTTTCGTATCACCGCTGGTAGAAAAATGATTAATGTCTTTGCGTTTCATCAAAGCTTGAAAGGTCTTGTTATAGAATTCCTTCCCATCATCCGTCTGCAATCGACGCGGGACACGCCCGTCACTGCGTTTCAGGATCTTCTCGAATGCCGCCGTCACGTCCTTGCCGGTCTTGGACTTGACGGGTTCCACCCACACGTACTTGGACAACACGTCCACCACCGTCAACAAATAACGATACCCTCGATTGGATTTGGCAATGTTTCCCACCTCGATGAGATCCGCCACCCACTGTTCGTCCATGCCAAACACCAACACGGGCAGAGTACGAAAACGGCGTCTCGTCGGTTTGTGAAGCGTGTAGCCCAAATCGGCTTCTAACTTTTCGCGGACTTTGTTCACCGATAACTTATGCGACTTGGCAAATCGTTCCACGCCTCCCAGACTCCCTGCCACGCTAGGATCTCGATACCAAGACAAGACCTTGGCATAACGATCCACCTTCTTCTTCTTCTTTCTCTTCATAATAGACTCAAACGCACCAGACAATCCCGGAAGAGGTCGGGATGATTTTTACGAATGAGGGCGTACCATCCAAATGAAAAGGGTTGCTTCTTCAACCACAATATAAACACCACAAAACGCCCTACATTCTCTTCCACGTGCGTGGCCAAAAACACCGCACACGGGTCATCGCTCAAAAAGGTAGGAATGGGAGTCGAACCGTATTGATCGTACACACTCTCGCAACGCGCGCACAGAGCGTTCCATTCAGTCAAGTCAGACATGATTCTCAAAATGACTTTTATTGATCGATACATCACCCTTTTAATCAGACTCGGACCCCTCATTTTTTTCGATGGGGGTTTCCCTCATAACCTCCTCCTCCAATTCTTCAAAAACGTACAACTTATAATATTTACATTCTTCCCGACAACACTCATCCCCGTGCGGTCTCCACTTCAAAGCTCGACTGCTATCGTCCTGGACGTAAAACGCCACTCTCATGGTTTCCTTGCAATCACTGCAAAGTTCACGTTCATTGGCTTCAAGAGCATCAAAGAAGAACCGATCCTTCCAGTCCGAGACCTCCCGTCCGAGTCGAAGCGCCAGATCCACCACGTGGTTACACACATCTCGGTACGTCCTGGCAGGACCCAAATTCACGGGACGTTTCAGATGAGCACTCAATCTCTCGGTCAAATCACGCGCATACGTAGCAGGGGCCACCAATCTCCGGATCTCTTGACGCATCATGAACGTCAACGATTCGGTGCCCAACAGACAATCACCCTCTTCCAAGGTCTCGGGAGGACACGACAAAGGTTGAAACAAGATCCTGTCCAATCCCTCGACGTAACTCATCAAGCACCAATTACGAGTGAACAGGTAGGCGTACTGTCGAGTTTTCAACAAAGGTAGAATCTGATGTTCCCACTCGGGACGTTTCCCCAATAATTCGTTCACCGTCCATTCCCACTCCGGTCGCTGATAGAACAAAAAGTCAAACAAGAACAGTTCTCTGGAATCATCCAGATCATCCAAGGGCGTGACCTTCCATCCACAAACGGACTCGATCAAATTACTAATCTCGTTACTGTTACTGTACAACACTCTCTTCGTCGTCATCGCGAACACGGTAATAACAAAAAAAAATGATTTACAAAAGATATTTATATACATGCATGTCCCTATTTCTGATTGGTGTATACGACATGTCCTTATAAGGATCTACAAAGTCACCATTGGTCAGGAGAAATAAGCACGTGCACCATCACGCGCATCCCACGCCTGAATCCACCCCTGGATCACTCGGCACCCAAAGTTGATTGTTCATCTCTTTCATAAACTCATCCGCCGTCGCTTCCTCGTCTTCTTTCTCCCTAAACACTTTCCAACCAGCTCGAAAGGCATCGACCAATCGACTCACATCAGCGCGATTGTTTTCGTGCTCTTGACCAAACTTCAAGACAGCTTTGGCCAGGACCGCTCTGTACCTGTTCATTTTACAACCCAGCGCCGATACTTCTTCCATCAAGATGATATCGATGGTTCCATGTATCAGCGAATACAAGAAATCGGGTTTCTCCTCCTCCTTCTCCTCCTCTTCCACAGTCTTCACAGGTTCGTTCTGAGGCACTTCCATCTCTTCACCGCCAATCGTCGTCGTCAAAGTGTATGTGAACACCTCAACTCGTTCACCTTTATACAATTCCTTCTTGCCCTTATTTGACCTTATTTGGTCATAAACGTACCCATTGGTCAGAATCATCTTGACCTTATTTGGTCATAAACACACCTCATTGGTCAGATTTTTCACGCGTGATATGCTCACGTGATTCCCAACCTACATAAAGCGCCACACTCACCGTGTCGTCATTTCAGTTTTCCTCCAGCACCATGAACGAGCACAGCGTCGAAGAACAAGAATCTCCCACACGGTACATGTTACCGGAAGGTCAATTAGGACAGATGGTGGACCCACCAACTGGCACGCCCCCCAAGAAAAGAAAAAAGGAGACATGTGAGGGCGCGGTCGATTATTCTCTGAACGAATATTCGCCAGCCAAGTATCCCACCTTCAATCAAAAGAGAAAGAAGAAGAAGAAT
>JAEMPF020023674.1:0-10366 GCA_022496165.2 Catalaphyllia jardinei | reverse complement strand
AGGCTTCAGAACCAACCGCGTACTTTTCGTTTCGTTTAGCTCTTTCTTCGACTTTTATCATGGCGGTCAGCAAGGACGACGTTTCTGAGCTTATCTCCACTAACAACGAGAAGTTAATGTCAGATTTCAAGGAACTTCTCAAAGACACCGTTGACCAGATAAAACGTGCCAACGACGCTTCTGCGGAGCTCCAAATGCAAGAAATTAAGAAGATCAAGTATCAAGAACCGCACAAATTTAAACGAAGAGCGAACGAGGATCAATATAAGTTTAATCTCAAGCTTGCAGAAACTTTGGACAGTGCCAAGTCGGCCGCGGATAAATCCCGGCTTGAGAAAGTCAAACTTGACCTCGAGGAAGGTGAGAAGCTACTTAGCGAACGCCAGAAACATATACTCTTAGCCGACAAGTCAGAGTTTGGCTGGTGCACTGTAGATGAGTATAAACAACACGACTTAGCGGACGACTCGGAGGACGAAAAGCGCATCTATAGCGCCGAGAGACGCGCTCGTGTTTCTCTTTCTGCTCGTAAGAAGAAGAAGGCTTCGAATACGCCGTCGGCCAAGAAGTTCTCGCCGCCTGACAGATCCACTTCAAACGCCCAGCCACAAGCCCAGTCCTTCCAGTCTGGTGTTGTTAATCCTGGTTTCCAGCCTCGTCGCCCGAGTACTGGCACCTGTTTCGCTTGTGGTAAGCCCGGACACTGGCGTGCTTGTTGCCCAGCATTGCCCAAGCAGTCTGTCTCATCTTCGAAGTGACTGGATGACGTTCAGGACTTATCAGGTGTAGTCTCTTCTTGTTTTACAAGTGATTCTAGTGATTTGATTTCCGAAGCGTTGATTGATCAGAATCACCCCGATTTCAACCATGATTTTGTTTCTTGCACTGATTTTCCACAATACTCTGTTGCTTTTGATTCTCCTGTTCAGCCCACAGTTCGCGGAAGACTCCGTAAGTGTATTGAGTTTTGGCGTTCGTTGGCAGTGTCGCAGTTTATTTTGCATATTATTAGCGAAGGGTACAAGATTCCCTTTTTTCAACTCCCTACGCCTTTCTTCAAAAGTAACAATGCTTCTGCGCGTGTTAACAGTAACTTTGTGTCTTCAGCTGTTAATGACCTGCTTAATTCCGATCTTGTGGAGGAAATTTTTTGCGTTCCAGACATTATTAACCCACTCACAGTTTCCACCCGTAGTTCTGGCAAACAAAGGCTTATTTTGGATCTTCGTCATATAAACACCTTCATTTACAAGCAAAAGTTCAAGTGCGAAGATTTGTCTGTGGCCACGCAGATATTCGACAAGGGTTATTATTTATTTAAATTCGATCTGAAGTCGGGGTACCACCATATTGAAATTTTTCCAGAGCACCGCAAATTCCTCGCATTCGCTTGGGACTTTGGTACCGGTGTTTTCAGATATTTTCAATTTTGCGTTCTTCCGTTTGGCCTGTCTTCGGCACCATTTGTTTTCACCAAGATTCTCAAACCGCTTCAAAAATCCTGGAGGAGTCGGGGTATTCCTATTGCTATTTTCCTGGACGACGGCCTAGGGGGGGGAATTGATCAAGTTTCCGCTAAAATTAACAGTCTAACTGTTCATTCTGATCTACTCAAGTCTGGTTTCGTCCCCAACCAGGAAAAGTCTTTATGGGAACCCGTCCAAATTATCACTTGGCTTGGAGTTATTCTTAACACTATTGAAGGTACTGTTAAGGCCACCGCCGAACGCATTGCAAAATTGTCTTCCGATCTCGTGTTTTTGCAGTCTTTGTCTTCGCAACAGTCTCTTCGCCAGGTTCACGTTAAAAGTGTCGCTAGTCTCGCAGGCCAGATAATTTCACTTTCCAGTTGCGTGGGGTCAGTGGCACGTATTATGACCAGGCATCTCTTTTCAGTGGTGAACTCTGCTCTTTCCTGGGATAGCGAAGTTTTCTTGTCGGATGATGCCGTTGCGGAAATTAACTTTTGGGCTGCCAATGTTGATTCCCTCAACGGGAGGGTTTATTGGCGAGCACAAACGCTACCGGTTAAAGTGAGTTTCTCCGATGCTTCTGATTCAGCCTGTGGTGCATTTGTCGAGTCTGACCCCGAACTGGTTTTTCATCAGAATTGGTCTCCCGAAGAAAAAGTTCTTAGTTCGACTTGGAGAGAGCTTAAGGCCGTTTGCCTCGCTTTGGAGTCCTTTGCCGATCGTTTGTCCGACACTAAGGTCATCTGGTATTCAGACAACCAGAACGTTGAGTCTGTTCTTCTCAACGGAAGCAAGAAATTGGATCTGCAGGCGTTAGCTCTTCAAGCCTTCCAGATTTGCCTGGAGTATCACATCTCTCTCGATGCTAGGTGGATTCCTAGGGACCTTAATGTCAAAGCTGACATTATTAGCAAGATTGTTGATTTTGACGACTATGCTATTAATGATTCTATTTTTCAGACCATTGACGACCTTTGGGGCCCGCATTCTGTCGATAGGTTCGCCTGCAGTTACAACGCCAAACTACCTAGGTTTAATTCCCGGTTTTTTCAGCCCGGATGCGAGGCAGTTGATGCTTTTGCGCAAGACTGGGGATACGATAACAATTGGCTCTGTCCCCCGGTTTGTCTTATTGTTAGAGTTTTAAAGCACATGGAAGTGTGTCTTGCTAAGGGAACTATAGTTATTCCGCTATGGAAGTCTTCCTTCTTCTGGAGCATTTGCGCAAGAGACGGCGTCCACTGGAATTACTTTGTTGTGGACTGGGTGTACCTGCCAAAGTTTAAGGGGTTATTTGTCCCAGGGAAAGCCCGTAACTCCCTTTTTGGCACCAGATGCTTAGACTTTGAGGTTGCTGCCATTCGGGTCGACTTTCGTCGTCCCAGGCCCCCTTCCCTTCTAGCGGGGTTTTGCACTATGGCTAACGGGAAGTGTGACTCTTGTAGTTAGAGGCGCCCCCATTTTTCGTTATGTATGGACATGCCTATGCTGCTTGTATTATTCTTGTTCTTTAGGGTGGCATACCCCATTGTCTATAAAGCGTTTATATTACTAGTTGTATCCTTCCTTATGCTTTTCCCCTTTAATCTGCTCTTCTCAGGGCTTTTCGTCTATTTTTGATACTTTTTAGATGTCTTCCGGTCCGGCTTTTGGGACTTCGACCAGAACGTGCTCCCAGACAGTCCAGTCTCAGGATTAACGGACAGATTGAAAGTGACAGTCCTTTCCTCAAAGGCCAACAGTACGTCTTTACTGTACCACCGTGCATACCGCAAGTGGAAGGAGTTCGCCATTAGTATGTTTAATGGGAACGTTTTCCCCGCAAATCCCTTTCATGTTGCATTGTATCTGCAACACCTCATTGAACAGTCTCAATCCCCCAGCGTGGTAGATTCTGCCTTTTACGGCATTAAATGGGCTCATAGTATGGCTGGTATCCCCTCCCCCACCGATAACCCTGTTGTGGAGGCAGTCAGGTCTGCTTCTAAAAGAATCCTTGGTACCGGTGTTGTTAACCGCAAAGAACCCGTTTCACCTAGTTTGATTCATGATATTATTGGCAGGTCTAACCTTGATAACCCTGTTGAATTGCGCAACATCACTATGTATGTTTTGTCATTTGCTGGCTTCCTTAGGTTTGATGACGTTTCAAGAATTAGGAGAAATGACATTTTCTTCAACGACGGTTTCATGGTTATTAAGATTCCTAAAAGTAAGAACGACCAACTTCGTAGAGGCGATGAAGTCGTCATTTCTGAGCTTTCTAGTTGCGCTTGTCCTGTTAAACTGCTTAGAAGGTATCTTACTAATTTTCAAATCTCTCCCGAGTCCAGGGAACTGATTTTTAGACCCATTTCTAGAGGTAAGGGGGCTTGTAGGCTAGTGGCCCCCGACAAGCCTATCAGTTACACCACTATAAGGGAAGCTTTTAGACGGGATTTGAAGTCCATAGGGGCTGACCCCTCCAGGTTCGGGCTGCACTCTCTCCGCTCAGGAGGCGCTACTATGGCTGCTAACAATGGTGTCAACGACAGAGTGTTTCAGCGTCACGGACGCTGGAAGTCAGTCCAGGCCAAAGACATTTACGTCGACGATGATCTGGAGCAAAGGCTCACAGTCTCCAAATTTCTTGGGCTTTGAGAATCAATTTTTCACCCCTTCCCCAATACTTTGTCTGTCTATATACTGTTTGGGTTGGTTCTTGGCAGGCCCTTCCAAAATAAACTTATTTGGTTCAGCTTTGCGTGTGTTGTTTTCTGTTGTGGAGTGGAGACAAAATATGTTGTTTCTGACGAGTGAGCGTGCGAACAAGGCTGAAATAACTATTTTGTCGGCACGGGATACAACAACGCCTGGGTTCCAGGCGGGGGCATCATGGGTAATTGTGTTAGGGTATAAAAGACAGAGCATAACACGTGGATTGTCATCTAGGCTTCAGAACCAACCGCGTACTTTTCGTTTCGTTTAGCTCTTTCTTCGACTTTTATCATGGCGGTCAGCAAGGACGACGTTTCTGAGCTTATCTCCACTAACAACGAGAAGTTAATGTCAGATTTCAAGGAACTTCTCAAAGACACCGTTGACCAGATAAAACGTGCCAACGACGCTTCTGCGGAGCTCCAAATGCAAGAAATTAAGAAGATCAAGTATCAAGAACCGCACAAATTTAAACGAAGAGCGAACGAGGATCAATGTAAGTTTAATCTCAAGCTTGCAGAAACTTTGGACAGTGCCAAGTCGGCCGCGGATAAATCCCGGCTTGAGAAAGTCAAACTTGACCTCGAGGAAGGTGAGAAGCTACTTAGCGAACGCCAGAAACATATACTCTTAGCCGACAAGTCAGAGTTTGGCTGGTGCACTGTAGATGAGTATAAACAACACGACTTAGCGGACGACTCGGAGGACGAAAAGCGCATCTATAGCGCCGAGAGACGCGCTCGTGTTTCTCTTTCTGCTCGTAAGAAGAAGAAGGCTTCGAATACGCCGTCGGCCAAGAAGTTCTCGCCGCCTGACAGATCCACTTCAAACGCCCAGCCACAAGCCCAGTCCTTCCAGTCTGGTGTTGTTAATCCTGGTTTCCAGCCTCGTCGCCCGAGTACTGGCACCTGTTTCGCTTGTGGTAAGCCCGGACACTGGCGTGCTTGTTGCCCAGCATTGCCCAAGCAGTCTGTCTCATCTTCGAAGTGACTGGATGACGTTCAGGACTTATCAGGTGTAGTCTCTTCTTGTTTTACAAGTGATTCTAGTGATTTGATTTCCGAAGCGTTGATTGATCAGAATCACCCCGATTTCAACCATGATTTTGTTTCTTGCACTGATTTTCCACAATACTCTGTTGCTTTTGATTCTCCTGTTCAGCCCACAGTTCGCGGAAGACTCCGTAAGTGTATTGAGTTTTGGCGTTCGTTGGAAGTGTCGCAGTTTATTTTGCATATTATTAGCGAAGGGTACAAGATTCCCTTTTTTCAACTCCCTACGCCTTTCTTCAAAAGTAACAATGCTTCTGCGCGTGTTAACAGTAACTTTGTGTCTTCAGCTGTTAATGACCTGCTTAATTCCGATCTTGTGGAGGAAATTTTTTGCGTTCCAGACATTATTAACCCACTCACAGTTTCCACCCGTAGTTCTGGCAAACAAAGGCTTATTTTGGATCTTCGTCATATAAACACCTTCATTTACAAGCAAAAGTTCAAGTGCGAAGATTTGTCTGTGGCCACGCAGATATTCGACAAGGGTTATTATTTATTTAAATTCGATCTGAAGTCGGGGTACCACCATATTGAAATTTTTCCAGAGCACCGCAAATTCCTCGCATTCGCTTGGGACTTTGGTACCGGTGTTTTCAGATATTTTCAATTTTGCGTTCTTCCGTTTGGCCTGTCTTCGGCACCATTTGTTTTCACCAAGATTCTCAAACCGCTTCAAAAATCCTGGAGGAGTCGGGGTATTCCTATTGCTATTTTCCTGGACGACGGCCTAGGGGGGGGGAATTGATCAAGTTTCCGCTAAAATTAACAGTCTAACTGTTCATTCTGATCTACTCAAGTCTGGTTTCGTCCCCAACCAGGAAAAGTCTTTATGGGAACCCGTCCAAATTATCACTTGGCTTGGAGTTATTCTTAACACTATTGAAGGTACTGTTAAGGCCACCGCCGAACGCATTGCAAAATTGTCTTCCGATCTCGTGTTTTTGCAGTCTTTGTCTTCGCAACAGTCTCTTCGCCAGGTTCACGTTAAAAGTGTCGCTAGTCTCGCAGGCCAGATAATTTCACTTTCCAGTTGCGTGGGGTCAGTGGCACGTATTATGACCAGGCATCTCTTTTCAGTGGTGAACTCTGCTCTTTCCTGGGATAGCGAAGTTTTCTTGTCGGATGATGCCGTTGCGGAAATTAACTTTTGGGCTGCCAATGTTGATTCCCTCAACGGGAGGGTTTATTGGCGAGCACAAACGCTACCGGTTAAAGTGAGTTTCTCCGATGCTTCTGATTCAGCCTGTGGTGCATTTGTCGAGTCTGACCCCGAACTGGTTTTTCATCAGAATTGGTCTCCCGAAGAAAAAGTTCTTAGTTCGACTTGGAGAGAGCTTAAGGCCGTTTGCCTCGCTTTGGAGTCCTTTGCCGATCGTTTGTCCGACACTAAGGTCATCTGGTATTCAGACAACCAGAACGTTGAGTCTGTTCTTCTCAACGGAAGCAAGAAATTGGATCTGCAGGCGTTAGCTCTTCAAGCCTTCCAGATTTGCCTGGAGTATCACATCTCTCTCGATGCTAGGTGGATTCCTAGGGACCTTAATGTCAAAGCTGACATTATTAGCAAGATTGTTGATTTTGACGACTATGCTATTAATGATTCTATTTTTCAGACCATTGACGACCTTTGGGGCCCGCATTCTGTCGATAGGTTCGCCTGCAGTTACAACGCCAAACTACCTAGGTTTAATTCCCGGTTTTTTCAGCCCGGATGCGAGGCAGTTGATGCTTTTGCGCAAGACTGGGGATACGATAACAATTGGCTCTGTCCCCCGGTTTGTCTTATTGTTAGAGTTTTAAAGCACATGGAAGTGTGTCTTGCTAAGGGAACTATAGTTATTCCGCTATGGAAGTCTTCCTTCTTCTGGAGCATTTGCGCAAGAGACGGCGTCCACTGGAATTACTTTGTTGTGGACTGGGTGTACCTGCCAAAGTTTAAGGGGTTATTTGTCCCAGGGAAAGCCCGTAACTCCCTTTTTGGCACCAGATGCTTAGACTTTGAGGTTGCTGCCATTCGGGTCGACTTTCGTCGTCCCAGGCCCCCTTCCCTTCTAGCGGGGTTTTGCACTATGGCTAACGGGAAGTGTGACTCTTGTAGTTAGAGGCGCCCCCATTTTTCGTTATGTATGGACATGCCTATGCTGCTTGTATTATTCTTGTTCTTTAGGGTGGCATACCCCATTGTCTATAAAGCGTTTATATTACTAGTTGTATCCTTCCTTATGCTTTTCCCCTTTAATCTGCTCTTCTCAGGGCTTTTCGTCTATTTTTGATACTTTTTAGATGTCTTCCGGTCCGGCTTTTGGGACTTCGACCAGAACGTGCTCCCAGACAGTCCAGTCTCAGGATTAACGGACAGATTGAAAGTGACAGTCCTTTCCTCAAAGGCCAACAGTACGTCTTTACTGTACCACCGTGCATACCGCAAGTGGAAGGAGTTCGCCATTAGTATGTTTAATGGGAACGTTTTCCCCGCAAATCCCTTTCATGTTGCATTGTATCTGCAACACCTCATTGAACAGTCTCAATCCCCCAGCGTGGTAGATTCTGCCTTTTACGGCATTAAATGGGCTCATAGTATGGCTGGTATCCCCTCCCCCACCGATAACCCTGTTGTGGAGGCAGTCAGGTCTGCTTCTAAAAGAATCCTTGGTACCGGTGTTGTTAACCGCAAAGAACCCGTTTCACCTAGTTTGATTCATGATATTATTGGCAGGTCTAACCTTGATAACCCTGTTGAATTGCGCAACATCACTATGTATGTTTTGTCATTTGCTGGCTTCCTTAGGTTTGATGACGTTTCAAGAATTAGGAGAAATGACATTTTCTTCAACGACGGTTTCATGGTTATTAAGATTCCTAAAAGTAAGAACGACCAACTTCGTAGAGGCGATGAAGTCGTCATTTCTGAGCTTTCTAGTTGCGCTTGTCCTGTTAAACTGCTTAGAAGGTATCTTACTAATTTTCAAATCTCTCCCGAGTCCAGGGAACTGATTTTTAGACCCATTTCTAGAGGTAAGGGGGCTTGTAGGCTAGTGGCCCCCGACAAGCCTATCAGTTACACCACTATAAGGGAAGCTTTTAGACGGGATTTGAAGTCCATAGGGGCTGACCCCTCCAGGTTCGGGCTGCACTCTCTCCGCTCAGGAGGCGCTACTATGGCTGCTAACAATGGTGTCAACGACAGAGTGTTTCAGCGTCACGGACGCTGGAAGTCAGTCCAGGCCAAAGACATTTACGTCGACGATGATCTGGAGCAAAGGCTCACAGTCTCCAAATTTCTTGGGCTTTGAGAATCAATTTTTCACCCCTTCCCCAATACTTTGTCTGTCTATATACTGTTTGGGTTGGTTCTTGGCAGGCCCTTCCAAAATAAACTTATTTGGTTCAGCTTTGCGTGTGTTGTTTTCTGTTGTGGAGTGGAGACAAAATATGTTGTTTCTGACGAGTGAGCGTGCGAACAAGGCTGAAATAACTATTTTGTCGGCACGGGATACAACAACGCCTGGGTTCCAGGCGGGGGCATCATGGGTAATTGTGTTAGGGTATAAAAGACAGAGCATAACACGTGGTTGTCATCTAGGCTCAGAACCAACCGCGTACTTTTCGTTTCGTTTAGTTTAACTTTTTTCTTGTTTAGTATTTTTCTTTTGCAGATGCTTTCAGTCTGACAGGATCGACTGTTCCTATTTTTTCTATTGATTTTTTACTTTTGTAAAGCCTTCGTAGGATGGGCTCATAATCACTTGGAGCATGAGCCTTGGTTCCTACCCAGATTTCCTGCACATTTTTTCCCCACAGGGGTTTTTTCTGGCAGGTTTTTTCTGGCCTCCGCGTTAACCGCATTTGTTTTGTTAGCGGTTGCTCAGCTCTACTAGGTTTACTTTATGATTTTTTATTGTTTTTCTATGTACTTCTTTGGTCTTTTCTATATTTTTTGTTCATGTTTCCCCAGCCCGAGAGCTTATTTGGCAACGCAGGCCTGGTGGACAATCTTTAGTATAAGACGGCCCGTCTAGCTTATAGTCTAATGTAATGTAGAAGTTGTTGTTCCCCAGCCTAACTGGCAGCCTACCTGGCACTGAGCTTGAGAGCTTATTTGGGGAAGTAGGTCAAGTGCATGACCTACAGTATCAGATGGCCTGTTTAGCTTATATTCTTGTGTAATGTCGGAGTTGTTGTTTCCCAGCCTAACTGGTACTATAAGCTTGTGAGCTTATTAGGGGAAGTACCCCATGTAGATCGTGATTTAATAATAGAGTTGCGGTTTAAGCCTTTCTGATACTAAGCCTGTGTGCTTGGAGATCTAGTTTGTAGTTTTATGAAGGAGTTGTTATGTAGTTTCTAAGTAGTTATAGATATACTGTTTGGGTTGGTTCTTGGCAGGCCCTTCCAAAATAAACTTATTTGGTTCAGCTTTGCGTGTGTTGTTTTCTGTTGTGGAGTGGAGACAAAATTTAGAATTTGAGGATGTAGAATGGGAAAAACGTATCTCTGAGGGTCTGCTAAGAAAGCAAAGGGTTTCTATCCTTAACATGTACATTAAACGCCATAGTCTGACAAAAGAAAAGAAATTGCCAAAACAAAACCAGAAGCTTGACTTAATGTCAGGTCACATTCAATTTTCAGCAGCCTTTGGCAACGTATCCACCATAAAAAATACAACTGACTGCCAATCAAATGCCAGCAGCTCAGAAACAAGCGAGGACCTAGACAAAAGCTGAGAATCAGACGACGGTGTTTTGCAGGAAACAGGGAGTGATACCTCTGAAGAAGACAACATCTCTCTAGCACATCATCCAACAGTTGGAGTGACTGTGACAGTGCCACTAAGCACACTTGGCAATATAAGCTAAAAGATATTTAACATGCTTTTTGTATCTGGCTAAGAAATAGATCTAAATGTACGGACAACTTCATTCAAACATGATGTTTTCATTGATATATGCAAACCAAATTTTATGTGTTATAAGGGAGGTGGGTCATGTTATTTTCAACCTTCATTTAGGGTCGGGTCAATTAGTTTTAATTTAGTCAAAAGGAAGGGGAGGGCCATATGTTTTTTATCCACCACATTTCCAAATGATACGGATCACCCCTATACTTTTTGATCAGTCTCTTTCAAGATGATATAAATGATATATG
>JAEMPF020023673.1:0-10367 GCA_022496165.2 Catalaphyllia jardinei | reverse complement strand
CGATACTCTTGTCCGTGTCCATTGCGGTAGTGCTGGTGATAAGTGAGGCTTCAAAAGTCAGTGTACTTGGGTTTGTTATTGTGGAAAGTGAGGTTTTACATGTAAAAGGTCACGCAAAACAAAGTGGCTTCCCATGACAACCGCAAGCTTGTGTCCCCCCCCCCCCCGCCCCTCCAACATTACACCAAATGATGTGTGGCTTTCCTTATTAATTCATATGAATGGGCTATACTGTATAACACAAAAGCGAACTCAGACGGAACAGGGACATTAACTGGGAATATAAACTCTACAAACCTTTTTTTCACAGGGTCAATTGCAAATAAAGGGTACACTTTTACGAAACTTGCTAAAGCCACCAGGTTTTCACTAGCGACGCAAGCATAAGCGCCAGCATAATGCTCCGTTTTTACACAACGCAAGCGGTTAGTATAAAACATGGACTGCGGACTACGGACTACGGACTGGGTATAAAACAGGGACTCAGGTATAAAACGAGGACTAAGCATTACGGACTCGGTATAAAACACGGACTCAGGTATAAAACGCGGACTAAACATTACGGACTGGGTATAAAATACGGACTCAGGTATAAAACGCGGACTGAGCATTACGGACTGGGTATAAAATATGGACTCAGGTATAAATTGCGGACTGAGCATTACGGACTGGGTATAAAACACGGACTCAGGTATAAAACGCGGACTAAACATCACAGACTGGGTATAAAATACGGACTCAGGTATAAAACGCGGACTAAACATTACGGACTGGGTATAAAATACGGACTCGGGTATAAAACGCGGACTGAGTATTACGGACTCGGTATAAAACACGAAGAAACGTTCTACAATGAATAAATTCTCGCACGAACGTCTTCATAATAAAAATAGAAGCTACCTGTAATAATAGAAGTCTTATTTCCCGAAAATGCTTGCTTATACAGGTTAACCATACTCGATTGCCGAACAAGAAATAGAACTGTACGAACTGTACGAATTTTCGAATGATTATAGCTACTTAAGCTAGGAGCCTAGTACGCTCCAGGCCCTCGAGTATAAATAAAGTTTTCAGTTCAGTTTCATATAAGCCACGATTAAATGTTTTGAAAGATCAGCAGTCAAAGCATTGTCGAGAATTCGAACGACTTGTCCCACCCCGGTGTCCCGCTGTTTATTTATGCGATAATACACATAAAAAATGAGGAACAAAAACTTGCTAAATAGAATGTGAATAGAATGTAAGTTGCTAAATAGAATGTAGAAGGAATAGAAATAGAATGTAGAAGGAAGAAATAGTGAATTTTAATAACTTACTAGTCACCTTACATACACTTAATATTGTTTATAAAAGGAAACACTAACGTTGTTATGTGAAATGCAACAAACTTGCATGTAGAAGAATGTATGTGTTGTTAATCAAAGTACAGCATCCATCAAAGTACAGTACTGCAAACCTTTAGTGTCTACAAGCAGTTTTAAGGGAAATCGACCAGTTCATCATTGCTGACCCTAGGCTTTTTGACACACCCCTTCTGTACTCGTCTTCATATTTTTTGGGATTCGTTTACATGGAGAAAAGTTGTCCCTGTTAAGAGGGTCACCCTTCCAGCCATGTCAACTTTAGTAAGCTTTATTAAATTTAAAATTGTAAGAAAAAGTTCAGTTTTATCTAATTAAGCCAAGAGCAAAAAAGTGTTTATAGGGTGTTGACCCTACCATCTAAAGAAGGTCACCTGGCTAGGTGAGTAACCTTTCTAGCTTAACAAACGTTTTGTTTCTCAAGTATATGATTTGCAAAGTTTTGCAAGAAAATGTTAGAAAGGTTGGCCTTGGGTACGCGAGTGATCCTTCTACCTGGGGCATGTTTTCTCCATATTAACTGCCCTTGGCTGCTCTGACCTAACACACATTTAAGAACCTGAAACAAAAAAGGTACTACATACAGCTGAGGCTGGACTTGTGGCTTAAGTTTAACTTCAAAACCACCACTTACATGGCATTGAATGATTTCTTATTTCTTGATATTACTGTCTTTAATGCCATTTTCAAACTGGTGAATGAATGAAATTTTGGCAAGTGCACCTCCATCAAACAAGTCGAGGCAAACACACAGCCATCCAGGACATCAAAATCTACTTCGATTTTACGGCTTCTGGGCAAGGCTGTTGACCCCATTGTGGATCAAAGAAAATCTTTTAGCTTGGTTGGAAAGAAAATAAGACAATTAAAATGCTGTATCAATTATTTTCTTTTCAAGTAAGGATAACTATGCTATTCCTTTATTTGCAAACTAATAATTTGTCCATAGACTTAGTTTATGTTTATAGTGTTTCTAAACTTATGGTAGATGTTGTTTGAAACACCACCTGAATGTCCACTCTTATCAACCGAGATCCTTAGAACAACGCTATTTGCAAGCAATTTGAAGGTCTATTTACTCAACTTGTAAAACAATAATAAGTTACTTTACGCTGGTCAGCTAGTTTATTAATTACCTCAAGTAATCTAAACGTTTATAATTACAATGTTTAAGTTTGTGTAATCTGATTTTCAATACCCCATTTTGGCGCACCCATAGAAACCATTCCCATGCTAATAAAAAGACACAATGCTGGATGTGTGAAATCAGGTAGAAAACCGCACCCTAGCCAAGTGGCCCATCGGGCCAGAGCTTATCCCGGTTTCTATAGCACGAAGTGACTTGGAGTAGTTCTATTCCTCCTTGGATGAGATGCTAGTACATTGCAGGGTTACTCCTGGCACTAAATTTCCATTTATACACCTGGGTGGAGAGAGGCACTGTTAGAGTAAACTGTCTTACAGAAGAACACAACACAATGTCTCCAGCCAGGGCTCGAACCCAGACCACTTGATCCAGAGACAAGTGCACTAACCACGAGACCACCACACCTCCCCATGTGAATTCTGTAGAAGAAAAAATATGGTTAGAGATGTTTCCCGGTAAAGTAAAAAAAATTGAAAAGACGGCTGCTCAACTGAACAGTAATATTTGAAATAAAACATCATTCACTACTTAATTCGAGAACCTACGGATAAAATTGACCTCTTCAGCTATGTACATGTACACTGTATGTTTTCCCATTTTAGACTGTGTTATATTCTCAGGGAAATTTGTATTTTGTATCTTCATAAATTATTATGCTTAAATTTAACAGTAGTAATCAAAACCGTCTCCAAAATGACATTAAGCCAAACTTTGTAAAATCATGTGAAAGACATTCACGAGTAACTACAGTGTACACCATAAATTACATCCATTCTTTTTAAGTTGATTTATACACCAGTCGGGGATAAGCTTGTTGCTGCAAACTGGTGGCCTAATTTTCCCTACCCACTGTTATACTCTAACGATCAATTTCGACTGGGTCATTTATTCACCTTGTGGATCAGCTCTGCATAATATGTCCCGTACATCTCCTGTGTTGCAGCAGGTCTATTTCGGGTGGGAGGGGTGGCGGGTGGGGGCTGAGGGGCGAGGGGTAAAGGTGTGAGGGGGGAGGGGTGAGGGGTGACAGGTGAGCGCTGAAGGGCGAGGGGTGAGGAGTGGGGGTAAAGATGTGAGGGGTGAGGGGTGAGAGGTGGGGGATGAGGGGTGAGGATGACAATAAGTAATAGTAATAAATTAAGTATCAAATGCGACTTGGAACATTGTGGGAACAATAAGAAACTGTTAGAACACTTAGCCGTGTTTGTAATAAAACATAGTAAAATACTAAAACGTATCTATAAAAATAATTGAGATATTCCCATGCAATAATGGCACAACAAATGTGAACGCATGTGCACAAACACTTAATCGAACGCGCACATGCCGGAATGTACTATCGCCTTGGCCTTCTACGTAGTTTTTGTGCGGTTTATATATTTTCTGGGCTGTCATTTAAACCCACAACACGGCCTACATAAAAAAATTCTTAGCATAAAAAACAATCCCATAATCTGGGTATTGAAAAGACAAAAAAAAGCGTAAAACAAAATCCAGTGATTTTAAAAACGAACGAAGTTTATTCGTTTCTATACCCGCCTCGACCTTTCTAGCTTCCTTAGTTTTTCACTCCACTCTCGACAGACTATAAGAAAAAAGAGGGACTGCTTGTAGTCTTTTCTCGAAATGTCACTCGGCTTTAATATCGCTGTTTTTTATTCTAAAATGTAATTCGGCAATATTATGTGAGTCCAACTTTATACTCAGGCGGACCTTATTCTTGCAAAACTGTTCTATTACCTGTCATTGTTTTTGACATTTTTCACATCTTTTCTCAACCTTATGTTTACTAACAGAACAATATGTGTAGATGGAGAAAGGAGGAAACACAACCATCCACTTCCACCCCTCACCGCTCACCCCTCGCCCCCACCCATCGCCCCCACCCATCACCCCACCCCCCCATTCCTAACCCCCACCCCTCACCCCTAGCCCCTGAAATAGACCTGCCAGGCGAGTTGCCATACTGTACATGTAGCTGATTGCTTTGGAGACTTCACCAGTGATCAAATACCAGTAACACATCTCTGACAAGTATGAAAATCCCACACCACACTGGACTATGAAGTGCGCTATAATTTTTCCCAATACTTTCATCATCCCAGAGTTAACAACACCCCTCCCCCCCTTCCCTGCACCAATCAATGGATTGGCATTAATTCATACTGACCACGTTTTAAAGTAACCACTATTTTTATAACATGCAGTAACCATACATGTAGGCTTCATTAAGATTCATGTATGGTTGCAAAGTTACAATATTACTACATTGTACATGCATACTTGACAGACCTGGTGAATTTCTTAGAATGATGACACTTGCTGGAAACATCTGTCTACTTGCTCTAAATAAAGAAAAGATAAAGCTCTTTAAAAAAATCATTTTCTGAGCAACAAAAAAGAGTTTATGATTAAATGCAGCTGCCAAGTATCACCCTGCTAACACAATAATTATTGTATACTACGTATCCAGCCTAAGGTAATTTATCCTGTTGAAGAGTCAATGAAAGTGTATGGGAAAAGATTAATTACCATACAAGGAAAAAAATGTAACATGAAATACACAGCAAACTACATTTATACATGTTCCAGGTTCCTTGCTAGGGATAGTGGATACTTAATAATAAAATTGAGAATGTTAAAGAATTCTGATTAATTTGTAACATCTAAGTACATCAATGGAAGCTACATTTAGTATCCACCTCATAATTTGAACTTGGTTCTGGCAGTGACATTCCATGGCCTCCCTAGCAAACATACATCTTTTAAGTGTTGGCTTCCTTTGCATTGCAGTGATACATGAAAAGATAGCTTCAGGGGTTGGGGGGAGGGCGTGGCTTACAGTCAGACTAATAAAAAGGGAAATGCAACCATCTTGTCCTTTGGGTGGACTCACCCACTGCAGTCAACTAGACCACAAGCAGCCATCCTTCTATGGACTTTCTATCCTTGGAGCCACCAAAACCAGCAAAATGACAAATTTATTCTAATCAACGTTAACACAAGGATAAGGGAAAGAGAGCTAACTATCTACGTTTACCATAACTAGAGAATGACATCATTATAAAGATCACAAGGAATACCTGGATTGTTGTGGCCAACTACTTGTAGGTACTGCTGAATCCCTTGCTCCCTAGATGTACATACAATTTTAAAATATTGTTACATAATTTAACAAGTGGAAATAAAACATAAATATTTAGTACCTGTTAATATTGCTGCAAGTTTAAATGAACAGGCAATAAATATAGCAGAATCAAATTTTGTTCTAAGATGATTCAGGGTTCTCAAGAGAACCTGTAACACTATTGCTAATACATGTAAGTGTTACGGCTGAGTCTCAATCAGTAGATACTTTTTCGTTTGTCCTTTAACAATACGGCTGAAAATAGCTGAACAACAGCTGTTTCACGTTCAAAATCAAGGGCGGTTCCATCAATCCTCCTACATTGCACCTTTATACCACAGTCGAGATGTGAAAATGCATCCAGGGGTAAAGCAAAAAGACTTTTTATAAATTATTATCAATGATATCTTAAAATAGCTAATTGCAGCTCAATTTGGTGCACTGACACTGGAAGCCAACCCTTGATGCTCTATGGTTGAGGTCAGTGTGAAAGCATACACAGACATTCAGTCAGCTGCTCAGTACAATGAAGAAGTATTCAAAACATACCTCCTTTCACATCTGTTATTGTCTGGTGTTCCCGAAGAACTGCCCCCACGGCAAGGGAGCTGATGTTTTCTCATATTACTCATAAGTACCAAGTCATTACAGCAGGGTACTTTGGGGCGACTATTCTCCTCTGGTTTGTCACCCTACATGTAAAATAGAGACAGCAGGACTATTAATGAGCTGTGCAATGTAATCTTCAGCTTAGGAACATCACAGTGGTAGTATGGTAACTGCGCACGAAACATATGTTGTGCATGGAAACAAGTTTTGCCACCTGTCAGAAACATTTTTGCTTCCGGGACACACATTTTGCATCTTAAACATCATTCTTTCCTAGATTAGCCACCATGAAAACAAAGTTGATTACTTAGGTTTCAGTGCTTGTTATTACAAAAGGCTTTCCAGCAATTGCGAAAGTACAACAATGGCTGACCTCAAAGTCGAAGTCAGAGCCACAAACAGGTCCTAGAAAAGGGAAGGGAACAAAGGAAAGGAATCGGAAGGGCAAGGACAGAGAGTTGCTCACTGCTTTGTATGACTGTTTGTGATATGTAGCTACTGCAGCTATTGGAGCTGACGAGGACTGCATGAATAGGCACTTTTAGCCACCGGGGCAGCAAAAAATTTTGTTTGCTTCCTGCTAATTCAGCCACCCCAGGATACATAACAATGTTTCCATGCTTGACCAGGCCATCCCTGCAGGCAAACAACCCCTCCCGACCCCGCCGCTCCACGACACTTGACTAATATAATGATAACAGACATTTTCATACCATCTCAGGACTTGTATTGACTCCTTGATTGGTCTCCGTGATGTCCTGTTGCAAGGGCCTGAGGTATCCCTTGGCTTGCCCGAGAACGCTTTGCAAATTATTTACACTAAAGCCATTGGGAGGCATAGAGATAAGGAGGAGTTCCTTGGATCGGCCTTCTGCCACACGGAGAATTTTGTAACGTTCCCCAAGAGCAGGGAAGGCAGATAAAACTGTTTCATGAACTTCCGTGACGTTCCCATCCTTGGAGAATTTTAGTTTCTTTTCTTCAAGGTCATTTAGTGGAAGATCGATTCTTTTAGCAGTTGATGGCAGGGTTTCCTGACCTGCAACAGCCAGGCAAACGAATGACCTAGTTAAGTCCATGTATTGTTTGCACTTCCTTGCAAACAGTGCGCAGCGCGGGAGTTTGTGTAAGGAGACCGGCGACTTGATCCATGCGGAGGCCTACTCTGGGACCTAAACTTGCCTTAACTTGCCCTAACTAACCCTAACTCGCCTTAACTCGCCGCTTGAGATTATGTTCAAATTTCCTTATCTCGCCTTAACTCGCCCAAACTCGCATTATCTCGCACAAACTCGCCCACTCTCACCATTGCAAAGTGGATAGCAATTTCAATGGGAGCGATCCATTAAACAAACTTCAGACTGGTCCGACTGGGAAAAGCAGTCCATTTTTTTTCGAGACTTTTCCAGTAGGACTGAGTTTGTACCAAAATTTCCAGAAATTTTGGTTGATGAATGGATCATGCTCAATACCTCATCCAACTCTCAGGGTAAATTGACAATTAATCCACAAAGGGAAGACACCAAAAATGCAGATTCCAAAAATTGTAAACAATATGGATTTGTAAGTCCCATCCTTCTGGGATTTCCAATAGCCTCTATGGTAAGGGTGTTTTACCAGTAAGATTTTATGAAGTTTTGCTTAGTACTTAATGAACAGCCAATGGAACTACTAGGAACAACCTGAACGTGCACAAACTAGCTACTTAACAAAAAGGCTACAATGCTACATGTAAGCATGGCAGAAATTCCAGAGGCATGGGGTCAAAGGGTCTAGAGAAACCCACATTGATTGCTAGTATTTTGGGCCACAAACTAAGTGCCATGAACTAAATAATGAAAAAATAAATTTACTTATACTTCTAAGCGACTCTAAGCAATACAAAAATGCAATAACAGAATATATATATATATTTCTTTTAAGCTAGCTAATGATTTACAAAAAAGTTAACCGATTGTTGTAGAAAATTTTTAAATTAAGCTAAATTACTTTGCAAATGTAATATGCAAGCTGTTTATGATAAATGAAAGCAGCATCATAATTTTCATATTATAATCTGATGAAGCTTAATGAGGATTCTAGCTGACAACGAAAGTCTGGGATGTAGCCAGAATCCTTAAAATTCTCCACATACTGATTGTAGTCCAAATTTCTTAAGAATTTGTAAAGTTACCCGGCACTAGAAGATCCGTGTATTGGGTCCACGTGACATAATGTTTGGCCTACATTGTAGTCAAACTGGCAACCATAAACCATGATTCATAGAGACTTGTTACATTTAGCCCTTACTGAATAAAGGTTTTTGCATTGATAGCCAACTCCGTTCGCCATTTTTAAAATTACCCAGAAGATACTGGTAACGTATTTCTCCCAGGACCCTCTCGCTCAATCCAAGTTTAAGGTGGGAAGCTTCAACATGGCGTACATGAAGTCAAAACACGTCTGAACCGGTAGCCATTTTTGTAAGAATCCTGCAGGGAAGATTCATCACTTGGTTTGCTACACATGGTACAGGAAAGATTCATCACTGACAACTCTTAAGGGTTTGCGACACAAAGCCGATAATGGAGAGTATGTTTGTTCATCAACTTAAATGAGGTATAGCAACTGTGGGCACTTTGTAATACGGGAACTGCTGTCTTCGCGAAAAGGCACCAATTGCAAGATATTAAAATGGATTTCTCCCGAGGAAACGAAAAGTCAATTGGTGTTTTCGTTTCTGGCAGTGAAACCAAACAATTGGGCTGGATTCCAAAGGAAACCATTGGTGAAGTGGAGAGAATGGGCCAAATGGAATTAAAGATAAGTCTTATAACTTTCAAGGAGAAAAAAATTTCATTTCATTTTAGTAAAATTGACTATAAGGCGTAAAAATTTCATATCTGAGTTGTAATTCGTTAGCTTCTCCATTTTGTATACTAGTTCTTTGAAAAACATTAATACAAACTGTATTTTTTTTAATTCTGGAGTTAGTGATAACAATTCATGCCATGTCATGCCATACCTATTATGTTCACCTGTCTAATTAAAACATTATGCTATTGACAGAATTAAAAAAAAATTAGAAAATTAAATATTCTACCTGCGTTAATACTGCAATTGCATTTTCTTATCTATTCATGATTGTTTTGTTTACATTAGCTATTACAAATAATATATGATGATAACTATCTTTATTAGTGAAAGTAGTACCATACAGCCACCAAATAGTATAGTTTGGAGTCTGAATGCTATATAGTAATTAATAAAGAACAAACCTTGGTTATTCAAAGGCAGGATAGTGCTATCCAATGGATCAATCTCTATCCAGTGGATAGTGCAGTTAGTTTCCCCAGTGCTTATTCGTTGTATAGTGATTTCTCTCTTAATTAGCACTATCCAATGCTTGAACAACCAGGGCAAAGACTCCATACTCCACTTGCCCAATTAGGAAAAAAAGTTTAATGTATGTTACTAAAGCATATTACATGTTTTAACCCTGGTCACCTCAACATTTAGTTGACCATTTTCCCTTAACTCGCCTTAACTCGCAACTGATAGGCAAGCTCAATTTTTCCTTATCTCGCCTTAACTTGCCTAAACTTGCATTAACACGCACAATCGCGCGGCGAAATAAGGTTCCAGAGTAGGCCTATGCGGTATTTGTCCTCGCACAGGAGGTGGCGGAAGATAGCCAAACAGACGGTTGTGCTCACTCGTAACCGTTTCATCACGAGCATATGACCCGACTCCCATAACGGCTGGAAATCGAGCCTACCGGGAACCCCGAATTGCCGTTGTAAAGGTCGTAGTCGTTACTGATTAAGACTCAGAGTGGTTGGTGTTTCTTATAAAATGAGCCGTTGCCAAAAGTCGTTGCGCACACGCGAAGCACATTTGGATCCATATTATGTCAGCAAAGGGGCCAGTGAAAGAAGATCGTGAAAGAGATGACCGCAAGCAAGGCCACTTGAGATACCACGCTTCAATGCTCGTTGTAGTGCGGAAAATTTCGCGACGTATAGATGCCTGGACCATTTTTCGCAGAAAATTTGCATGGTCCATTTTTCGCCAAAAATTTGAATGGTTTATTTTTTGCAAAAAGATTGAATGGTTCATTATTTGCAGAAAATCCGATGCTGGT
>JAEMPF020023672.1:0-10367 GCA_022496165.2 Catalaphyllia jardinei | reverse complement strand
GAGGGTGTTTGAGGGCTGTCCATGGGTTATGACGTTATGGGAACTCACGATATTGTCCACCCACCACTGGAGTTCCTTTTTGCAATCTTCGGTTAAGGTCATCTGACTGTCAAAATCGCCTTTGGCGGTTTTGAGGGCTAAGGTTTTGGTATGCTCAAGAGCTCTATAATAAAGTTGTCCATACATGACCCCAGGGAAAGATGAAATAATTTTTCCTATTACGCAGGCTACTTGTCGTATTGTCGGAAGGCCTTGTGCCAGAAGAGTGCCACAAGCTTCTTTAACTTTTAAGGCTTTTTCAGGGGTCAGTGTGATAGTCATGGCGACCGAGTCGATAATAAAGCCTAATAGGACCAGACGTTGGGATGGAATAAATACAGACTTGTCGGGATGGATTGTAAACCCCAAAGAATCAAATTGAATAAAAGTGTCAATCACGTTGGAGACACAAAGATCGTATGTTCTCCCTTGGAGATAGAGGTCATCAATGTAACTAGAGGATATATGTCCCTTTTTGTGTAACTCGGTAAGCGGCGGTTTGAGCAATTTTGTGAATTTCCTGGGGCAAGATGATAACCCGTTAGGCAGGCACGTGAACTGATACAGAACATTATGAAACGTAGGTATTTCCTGTGCGAGGGGCTCACACTAACCGTGTAATAAGCATCCTTGAGGTCAAGTGAGGCCATGTAGCAATTCTTTTCAACTAATCGTACTATTGACTGAAGTGTTTCCATTTTAAAATGGTGATAAGTGACAAATTGGTTAAGTCCCTTGAGGTTTAGAATTAGTCTGTGACCTCCATCTTTCTTAGGTCTAATGAAGATGCTGGAGATCACCTCATAAGGAGTATGATCAGTTGTTTCAATAATGTTTTTAGACAGCAGTTTTGCCATTTCACTGTCAATAATGGCACTTTCTTCAACAGAGAAAACAGATTGTGGGCGTGTAGTGTTATGCGGTCGGGTGTCAAACTCAATTGTTGCCCCTCTGACAGACGTCAAAATTTCCTTATCAGAGGTAATCATCTGCCAGTTGCTAATGGACTTGGTTATGCAACCAGCTCGAAAATAAGTGCATCTATGCTCCAAATATTCCTTAAGGTCACGTACCAAAGATGGGAAGTTACTTACCGATTTTTTAATGTTTTCCAAAGAATGTATTATGTCCTCTCGCTTCGGTTTTTGGGGAAGGTGGGTTTTTTCTGGCCCTTCCCTAAAAAAGGCGGTTTGCTCTCTCCAGGCCTGTAGTGTTTTCCATAGTTCTTTTGAGGCCTGCGCTTATCATGATGTGAATTGTATGGGCGCGAGAAGCGTGTCGCGCCAGTTTTGCCTACGCCTATGTCTTTCCCAATTTTGTTAGTATCTTTGGCGTCACGTACTTGTTTTGCTAGGTCTGCCCCAAAAAGAAGGTCAGACCGACTGGTCGACTCATTTGCCTGGGAGCAAAGCGAATGAAATTCGGCTTTAAGGGCCGGTTTAATCTGCTCTCGGCGTAAGCGGGAGAGCTCCCCGACAGCGTGTCCTAATAGGACAATGGCGTCGATGTTAGCGGCCAGAGTTTCCTTATCTGTGCTCGGTTGCTGATCCACTAATTTATCACATACCTTTAGCATTCCGAAAGTGGCCTTCTGTAAGGCTTGTTGGATGTTACTGACTCTCAGGTCGGCTTTGCGCCTAAAATTATTCATTTGTTCCCAGATTTCTGGGTTGACTCTTACCGTGGTGATGTCGGGGCAATTTTCTGGTCTAGCGTGTTTAGCTAGCAGTGCTTTCAGTTTGTCGTTGGGAAGGGTAATGCCCCACCGTTTAGACGCTATGTTGGCCAAGCGTTGGTTTATTTTGGCGCCAAAAGGTTCATCGTCAGTGAAGTCAGCCTCGAGAGATTTGAGAAGCTCGACTTCTTCGTTAGGCTCAGCTGTTTTAGCTGCCACCTCGACCTCTTTGGAGTTTGATTCCTTAAGGAATTCAGTGATGTCTTCATCCGAGGGCGAGATACTTAATTCGTCTTCCTCGCGCCTTTGTTTGCTAGCCGCCTCGTGGTCGGTGGCTTCGGACTCGGAGTCGGCGCTTGAGAGGTCGTGGAAGCTATGGCGCCGTTTCTTTTGCGGCTTTGGGTCTTGGCGTGCCACAATCGTTTGTAATAAAGAGGCCATGGTGCCCATATTCACGTTGATATCTGAAAGCGTTTTCGCGAGGCTTTCGCCAGGTTGGCTAGATAGACCTGCTTCAACAGGGCGAACAATCTCAGGTTGAGAATTATTGCCAGGTTGGCTGTTTGAGGCACCAGTTAGGTGGCTAACGCCAGGTTCACCGTTTTCGGCTGACATAATGTAACTACGAAAGGGAAAAGAAAATGAAGAATCAACAGTTAGTGGTTGCTTTTCAGAAGTAAAATACTCACGACACTTGGTCTCCGTTGGGTTGGCTCAGAAAAGCGAGCGTACAATGGCTCAATAAGCTAGCGCGCGTGCTTCTCATGGTACTCCGTAGTGACGTAGGACTGATGACAGATAGAACTCGTGTCAAATAACAATCAAGGTAATTTGTATCATGGCCGCTCTTTAGTGCCGTGGCACTTACGTACAACAGTGTAACAGAGGAAAAGAATAGATGAAACAGAAAGCGGTGGAAAAATAGAAAGGTTTGGAAGAAACCCACTTTGTCCACGTGCTCCTCCGTTTTGTTTTGTTTGGTTTTAGAATCTTTGCAGGCTATAAATGAAACGTCCCGGCGAACAGCCGGACAATTGTGAACCGCTTCGACAAATTTAAAAAGTAGTGTTGACTCCCGTCCCCCATTTTGAGAAGTGTCACGCAAATAAATCACTTCAATGAGCTCGTTTTAATTCCTTGACAATTACCAACACATGCTGGCCAACCGTTCACA
Organism: Catalaphyllia jardinei; assembly: GCA_022496165.2. Taxonomy (NCBI): domain Eukaryota; kingdom Metazoa; phylum Cnidaria; class Anthozoa; order Scleractinia; family Caryophylliidae; genus Catalaphyllia; species Catalaphyllia jardinei. The sequence goes on along the minus strand of JAEMPF020023672.1, from coordinate 7,479 downwards.
TGTCAGATACGAGTTTACGAACACAAAAAAGTTGGTGAAAAATTTGGCGAGAATAGAGGCAAGTTCTATTTGTCGCCAACGGTTTGCCAACTTGTTAGCCGACTGTTTTTGTGCCGTTCACACACATTAACTTGAGTTTACCAACACGAGTTCGCCAAGTTTAGTTTGCCGTGTGAAGGCCGCTTTAAACTGAAGGAAGGAAATATTTCAAATGAACATAACAGGCTTAAAAATCCCAACTGGCGGGAGGCAGAGCAGTTGGCTATTTACCTACATGACCGAGGAGTTGAACTAGGGTCTACCGAGAAACAACTCCAGCTAAGTGGTCAGAGTGGGACTTGAACCCGCGACGTCCGGATTTCAAGTCCGGCGCCCTAACCACTCGGCCACGCTGCCTCCCCAAATATGATTCCCCCAAATATGATTCCCCCAAATATGATTAATTGGTAGTAAGACTTCGTGTCGTCCAATTCGATCTGTAATCATACTCGTGATGAACAAATCAGACTCCCGCTTCGCGGTCGTCCGATTTTGTTATCACTCGTATGATTAAGACCGAATTGGACTCCACTCAGTCCTATTACCATTACAAAAACGTCTGCAAAATCGCTTAACATACAGAAAATGAATACGTTGTCTAGCTAGTTACCAATACCTCGCTTCAGTTTTTGTCTTTTTAAATCTCGTCATATTTTGTAACCGTCACTTCTGGGGATGTATGTTGTAGCATACGAAACGTCAAGTCAAATATACCATGCGAAACCTTATTGTTAAGTTTGTAACCGCTGTTTGTTTTCTCTTTCTCTTGAAATACGAAAAAATGTTTTGGAAAAGAATAATGACCTGAACCACATTTCGATTTTTACGTTATGTTTTTTTTACGACAATATCATCGTCAAAGAAAATGTTTCCGTTCAGAGCGCGAGCTGAAAAAGGGATTGCACCACACATTGATGCGAGCGACGTGGTTGGGACCTAGTAATTTTTGATTGGTTCGTTTTGAGCATGCGCATGCAAGTTATCCTGGGGATCCTGGGACGGGTTGTTCGAAAGACGGTTAACGTTAACCGAGGATTAAACGTTAACTTAAGCATTGTGTTTTCTTATTTAAAAATGTTTTTCACCTCTAATGTTTGGTGTAGTTTGAGATTACTACAACTCAAAAGTGAAGGGCAAACAAGATAAACGGAACGCCTCACCAAAAAGTTGCAAAACTGAAATCAAAATTCTTGCTAACCCTGCATGCGTTAGCTTAATCGGACTTTGAACAACCCGGCCCTGGACTCTTCTTTCGCCCGCCCAGGTTCAGCCCCTATATGGGGCGGGAAGAAAAGAGAGTTTAGGCACTGGACTAAGCGTTCGCTCGTGTGTCGAGCGTAAATCGGTTTTGCCGTGTGTCGGCTCTAGCTAAACGTGCGCTCGTGTGTCGAGCTCTAATGCCAAAAAATTTAGTTTGCGTACGCTCTTTGTCGGCCTTGGTTTTCTTTTGTTTGTTTTTATTTTCAACACGGTTTGCTTATAACTGTTGGTCCGTTTTTTTTGTTTTTGCTGGTGTCTTTAGTAAGCAGCCGTTTGTCGGCGATTTCTGCTGCTTTCGTTTAGCTTTCATATCTAGGGAGAGCCGCCATTGGTGTATGTTTCGTGTTACACTAGGCTGTTTCCTTTTGTACTTGTCACTTTGGTGTTTTTGTTTTCTCACATCACCCGGTTAGTGCATGGGTTTATTGTTTTTCTGAAGTTGAATAGTTTATTTTAAAAATCACATCGCATTCCGAGGGCTCAATTAAATAATTTGTACAGTGGTATAATATGAGACATAATATGTACACTATTTGAAAATATACAGTCGATAAAAATTGAAATATGATAATCATAATTACACAAGGTTAAAAACGTTTCCGTCCTTATACTAAAAATTTTTAAGAAACGATCTAAGATTTGTGCGAAAACGCAATGCATTGGCGGGCCATTGAAAATATGCGCTTAGGAATATCACCGACTTTTTCCTGTTTCATTCCCTACCTCGAGGGGTTAAAAGTTAAAATCAAGAGTTTAAAGGAATTAAACGACGAGAAGTCAGCAGATTCAGCTCTCAAGCATTTCCGTCAACTGCTCTCTCGTCCCCCTCCATTTTCGACGCTTTTGCAGCATGGGCAGCCTTGGAGCAACTTTGTAATATTACTAGAGAGAAAGGTTATGACATGGCAAATCGTTTTGCCATTATCCTGCGCCAAACTACGCCGTTAATGAGTTCTCCTACTTTCCAGCAACTTCTTCTTAAATTGCTGGGTTCAGACGAAGTCGCGATTGCGAAAGAAATTCAAAAGGCTGTGAAGCAGACCCCTGGAGTCTGGCCTAAAGCCCCCCACATCTCTTCCAAGTTCCAGTGCCACTTGTCAAATGAGTTCTGTTGCGTGCTTTAATTGTGACCGCCGGGGTCATATCGCTAGGTCGTGTTGGAGGCCTCCAAACACCCGTAAATTTCATGGGAAAATATGTAATTGTTGTAAATTTTTGGCTTAATAAAAAGTTGTGTTATGTGTTTTTGCCTCTACTTTAGTTCCGTTTCGTCTATAACACCTCTTTTGTTGTTTGGGAAACTTCCCTTCTCTGTTTTCTCCTCCGCTTTCCTAGCTGTGATCAGAAGAGTAATCTCAATTACGCCCTATAATCCCTTTACGACGGATTCCTGGTCCAACTCGGTTAGAGGGGTTTTCCCCCTTTCGTTTATATTTTATATTCCGCGAAAGTTTAGTTTTTGTTTTTTCTTGTCTTACCTTTTCTTGTAGGAGTTTTCCAGTTTTTGCCAGTCCCACTTTAAACAGCATCTTAAATCTGTGTTTTGGGCCGATAGGGAAAATAACCCCACTAGTTGGGCTGGGCCACTCCTGTCATTAGAAATTGTTTCTGAAGGCTAAGTTCTCGCTTCTCCAGATATGCTTCGATTTCGTTTGTGGCGGGAAACCTTACCACTTGTTTAGACCAATAGGACCAAATCTCCGTGGGTTATAAGAAAAGAGGCTTCGTGCTTGCCATTATTAGAAATGGCATGGGGGTGTCTGATTTCTTCACTCTCTTTAACGGTACCTTTCAAGGTAAAACTGAGCCGATTTGCCTCCTCGGATGTGTTTTCCACATTGGGTGGCTTGTCATCCTTTCAAAGACTTCATTACTGCTACCATTAAGGAAAGAATATGCAACGGCTCTATCAATGTCGTTGGCCGTGTTGGCCATGATGACTGATCGAACGCTTCATTAATTGTTGCATCAAAGATTGTCCTTTTAAGCTGGATTACCTTACGGACGTCTGCCGCTATGTCGACCCTGACCATTAAAAGCGGCTACGATCACATTCGTCTCCATCCTCGTAGTTCTTTTTACCTTCCTTGGTTTTCAATGGGAGGGTTGGTATTTTACAAACGCCTGTCTCCCTTTCGGGTGGGAAGCTAGCCCTTTTATGTACAGCGCTGTTGGCCTGACTGCTACCCATTTCATTAGCTCGCTTGGAGTTCCTTGTTCCCAGCATATAGATGACCGGCCTCTCAGACAGTTACGTTTACTCAGGTTAATTAAGGAAAGGGTCTGGCTATATTTTGGAGGGGGTTTTCTGATTTAAAATATATTTAAGCTATCGCTTATAAACTTGAATAGGGCGAAGTATTTCAAAGAAGCTTTTTATTTTTGGTTTCAAGAACTCCTTGGTCATGGGTCTTTATACGCCCAATTGTTCATATAAATTGGAATTCAAATTTAAAATAGTTTGCAGTTGTAATCCTTGACTAATTTTGTTTTATGCGAATGCCTTTAACCACCAAGTTTAGGGAGTTAAGCGGGGTTTGAAAGATACATTTCTTTTGTTTCAATTACAACGTATATCCATTGGAGAGGGACGGTTGCTAGGCCAAATTTGGAAATAATTACAAAAGAGTAAAACATTTTCAGAATCCCCGTTTAGAAGGAAGGTTTTGGATGGAAAAACTAGAGTTTTCTAGTACCTTTACATCTTGTAACTTAAATGATCATATTTCTTTCAATTTAGGGCGTGGTCAAACACTTGACCACTTGAGTCGAGTTAATTGTCAAAAAAAATCACATAGAAACAATTAGAAGCCAATATTTTAGGAAAATGACTAAATTTAGAAAAATTGTCCAAAACATCACACACAAGTGAGACCCATGCCTTAAGGATGTTCGCGCTATTTGTTTCTGCGCATCCTTACTGCGCAAGCAAATTCACATGCCACGTCATCCATGAGCGCGCGCGCTAAGTCAAAATAAATAAATGATTGGGCAGATGGGCCATTGCTAGAACTTTGCCTGGATTTAATGATCTTGGACGTTCGGTGACCCCAATTTTTCTTTCGATGGATCATTTTCTCTACTGAATTTCTACGTTTAGGGAAAAAATGAAGAAAATCTATCGACTAGAAGTTTGAATTTTTGGCAAAATGCACCGTCGAATTCCTTTCTTATTAGCTCTTCGTGCATATGTGCGGCGGTTTCATATGCCTCTTATTAAAGGGTTGAATTTTGTGAAAACGTTAGTAACATTTAAAATTATTTGCGCAACAGACCCACTTCTACAAAATATGACTAAGATCCTTTACCTCCATTGACTCAACTTGGATATTTTTAACTATAAACCCCTCTAGACCGTTCTCGTTTATATGGAACAATTTTTCGAAATCAGTATAGTTTACCACACGCTTTATCTCTGAAACGAAGACGGTGAACCCCCGAATTCTTTTGCAGTTTTGGCACAAGTAACTCATTATTTGCCTGCAGTAGAAATTTAAAAAAATTCTATCGACTGGAAAATTTTCGCGCGAACGTTCTTAATTCAGGTGAGTACGTCCGCGGACCAATGGCATGTGCACTTTTTCAAACTTTCAGTTGGCTTTAAGGCGGCTTTCATCGCCTGTTCCCGTTATTTCCCTCGGGTACGTCATTGGCCTCAAGAAAAGTTGTTTGATCCCTTCGACGGCTAGGCGCTTCTTGGGTTATATTTGCGACTCTGAATGGCGGTCTTTTCTCCTCCCTCAGGATAAAAAAGATGGGTTTGCAGTACTGAGAGAAGCCATTCCTGGCAAGAAAAGCGTTTCTGTTAGAACGCTCCAGGAATTCGCCAGTAAAACTACATCTTTTGCTCTCCTCGTTCCGGCAGTCAAGCTATACTTCAGTTCTATGTACCAGGCTATTTCTCGAGCTTCTAAGAGTTCTTTTCGCCAAGTTAACCTGTCTCCCACCCTTCGAAAGTAAATTTCCCACTGACGATTCCTTGATAGCTGGCAAGCTTTCCTGCCTTGGAGCAACGAGTCTCACTTTCATGTTCAATTGTTTTCGGATGCCTCTAATTTTGGATGGAGTGGATGCCTTTTTTAGGCCTGGTAGACCCGAGGTTGTGACTCGTGGTTATTGCGATGAAGCCGATCGAGGACGTCCCATCATCGTCAGAGAAATTCAGGCGCGCCCTGGGTCTCAAGTTGGAAAATGTCCTTCATTGTTCGGAAAATACCAGGGTGGACGTGTTTGTAGACAATAAAGCTCCTGTGTCTAGTTGGGAGAAAGTCTCAAAGTCCCCAGAGGTTTCTGACGTAATGAAGTCAATTTTACAGTTTTCACTCAGTAGAAATCTCTCTCTTTCTTTGCAATACGTTCCCTCCCGAAGTAATCTCGCGGATTACCCATCTCGCACACTTTCAGATCTAGACGCTTTGCTTGACATAGTTCCATGGAATTTGGTGGACTCCACCCTCGGACCTCATACCATCGATTTAATGACCCTTCTTCTAACGTTAAGTTGCATCGTTCAGGAAGTCCTTTAAAGTTCTTATCCCCGTTTCCATGGGTACAGGCTCGAGGAACCAATTGTTAGCCCCTTCTCCAGCGTCAGGCTTCCGTTGCATTCAAATTGGGCCTAAAGGAGGATAATTCCATTCTTCTATTCCCCGTTAAAACAGGCCATCCCACTTGGGAATTCAGACCACTTCGATGGTTTCTTTGGGTATTTCGCTTTGCTGCTCTTTAATAACTTAACATAATCACGTACTCTTGCCAAGAACAAACTCAAGGGAGTCCTTTTTCATCTTTCATTGCCCATGAGCACAGCCCCAAGTCCAATAGAGGGGGAGTCGCCTGCTTCAGTGGTTACCCGGGCTTTCTTGACAAAAGGTGATATGAGGAACCTTTCTGTAGCTTTTCCTTAGGCTTTATTGTATTCAATCCTTAACAGGTTTTTAAAATAGGGTTTCTGAGTTTTGGGGAAAAGTCTTTTTTATGGTCCCGCGTTACTAATATGGACGCAGTATCCCTTCTGGTTTACGAGCTAAGTAGCAATTCGCGTCAGCGGCCGAAGGCCACAATCTTTTCCCTTAACTTAACCACGCCGTACAATAAGCGGCATAATTAATGAATGAAAATGATATACTATTCTCATTCATGTTTATGCCGCGAAATTCCAGAATGCGTGGGTTACGTAACCCTTTTTGTGGACTGTTACATACATAATAAAGTGATGAATCACCACGTGCAATGTCCTCCTTATTTAAAGATCTGTTTTCTTAGATTCGCGGCCTTTCGAAAGAGATACGCAAGCCGGGAAGTCTGGAGGAATTTTTTTTTTCCACCCACTCCCCTCCCCTTCGGCGACATTATACACAGCCAGTGTTTTCGCATCCAGCCGCTCATTGCCTCGGCCAAAATCTTTTCCCATAACTTAACCACGCCGTACAATGAGCGGCATAATGAATGAAAATGATATACTATATCAATTCTAGGTCTAATTCGGGGACGCGCGCCTGAGTCGCCTACAGAAGGGAGCAGGCTGCTCAGTCGATTGGGCCATTAGTTACAAATATTATTCATGCTCTTTAATGTCAGATAGCATTTTTGCGTCAGGAGCAACGATGCAAAAACCGCTAGAGAACATTAGTGTCGCTTTTCCCAATTATTTTGAGCGGCAGTTCTTCCTCCTTCCTTCTTCCTTCCGGTCCTCACTTGCAAGCAAGCATAAACATAAGCATAAGAAGGTTATGCGCTAGTGAAGACAGCCGCGACATAAGCATAAGCTTTCTTGTTATGCTTATGTTCCGTGAGGAAATCGTTGACCTAAGCATAAAGTGCTCGCCGACTGGCTGGTAGTCTTTCGCTTATGTTTATGCCTATGTCAACGTGTCTTCACTGGACACTATAGGGTCCTATAGCGACATAAACATAAGCATAAGCATAAGAAGAACGCAAGGTTTTGATATTCTTATGCTTATGTTCATGTCGTGGCCGTCCTCACTAGCGCATAAGCTTCTTTTATGCTTATGCTTATGCTTAAGTTTATGCTTATGCTTGTGCTTGTGCTTGTGCTTGCGTCGCTAGTCAGGACCAGGCTTAAGCTTAATTTTCAGATCTATTACGCAAATTTTGATTGATGGCTTTAGACATTGCCAACTCTTGGCAAATGTCATTAGGGAGCTTTAGATTGGACTA
>JAEMPF020023671.1:0-10368 GCA_022496165.2 Catalaphyllia jardinei | reverse complement strand
ATCTAAAGGTCCCTAATGTGGAGTGAAATTTATTGGGCTCTGTTGAACTGTTGGTTTTATTGCAATTTGTGGAGTGATGTCTGGCCAGTGATCGATGGAGTGGTCTGCCTTTCCATTCTTTCAGAAGGAGAAACAATGGTCTCAAATAACTTCACTAAACTGTGTGTTAACAGTGGCTTCAAAATAGGCACGAGACAGTAATTATATTCTGAGACGCACCAATTGTATTCTGTCTTTTCTGACACATTTGATGTAGGAAAACTTTAATTACACATTTTTTTAGGATTGGCGACTTTCCCATACAATTCTCTATATACACAAGCTGTTCCATACACCACATAAACAGAGTTGAATATTGAGCTTGAGAAGCCTGTGTGTGATAAACCAAACTGAAAAAGTCCACCAACAGTCAAAGATGCCTTTATTTGGTCATTGATGAAAATATTTTGCTTTCAGGTATATTCATGTACATTTAATGAATTTGAAGTAGAAGATGTGTTCCACGATTTATCTTGTAAACCATGTCCTTCCTGCCCACCTGGACAAGGATTGACTCCACCGTGTGGCAGCTCTGTTAAATATGGTATGAAAATAGAGTGCCAACCATGCCAACTTGGGATAACATATTCTGCAACAAATGGCATCAGTTCATGCCGCCCATGTGGCATTTGCTCAGATCATCAAAAGGTAGTAAAAAACTGTACTTTGGAATCTAATTCAAAGTGTAATCAGAGCTGTAGCAGTGGGTTCTATTATGAAGAGATGACTGGAGACTGTCAAGCTTGCTCATGGTGCTGTAATGATGGGCGAAGCACTATCAAAGACCAATGCAAAGACATGCCATATTATAAACAGTGTGATGCTATTGAAACTGACTGCCAACCTAAATGTCAAGATGATCAATACCTTGTAACAAGAACTGGTGCACATTGCAAGAACTGCACAAGCTGTCCAGCAGGATTTTCACTTTCACCACAATGTGGAAGCATTGTAGAAAACACCAATGATATCAAATGTGTAAAGTGTATTGCTGGAATTACCTTTTCAGAGCAACCTGGGAAAAAATCATGTAAAGCGTGTTCTATATGTTCTGTTGGACAGAAAGAACTTATGCCTTGTAATACGACCCATGACAGAGTTTGTGGTGAATGCGATAAAGGGTTTTATAGTGCAAATGGTACCGAATGCAAACCTTGTTCTGCCTGCTGTAACGATGATAAGGATGTGCGTGTTACTGGATGTGTTGAACAGAATATGCCAAAAAACAAACAGTGTAGTTTCACCCAGCGGGCTGTCAATGTGTGCCAACAAAAACAAGCTGTTACAGATACAACAATAATCCAAAGAGATTCTCCTGCATTGTTCATTCTTACGATAGCACTAGGAGTTATTGCTGCACTGACAGTATTGGCCATCTGGAAGTATGTTAAGTACCGTAAGCACATGAGGTTTCCAAGAAGTCAGTCATTAACTGCATTATTGCAATCTGAGCAAGAAGAAGGTGAGATTTTAAGTTGAGTTGTTTACCATTTAGGTAATTTTAGTAGTTGCTCTATCACCATGACGCAAATAGAAAGTAAGTTGGAAATTATGATAAAGTTGTTATAATTACCGACTGTCAAGTAACTCAGAAAAGGGAACTGATTCACTTATCAGTTTGTAGAATAAAATTATTCGTCATCATTTTATTTAGCAACGCAGGTTAAAAATTGGCAGTCTTTGAGGCTGATCTTGTGGACCTACAATTAGCTATTAAAATTTAATATGATAGATAAAACAATAATACTAATTTTATTAGTATTATTTTCTTATTGAAATACACAATTGATCAAAACAAAGATAAATCAAGTATCAAATATCAATAAAGTAAATAAAATTAATAAAATGTGCTGTCCACCTCCTCCTTCTGAAAGCAAAAGCTTAGTAAACTTGAATGGAGTGAGAAAGAAACTTTAATATGAAGATCCATCTCCTTTTTTTCTGCAGAACAGAGTCACTCAGTAACACTGGAGGCTCCAACAGCTCATGGCTCACAAGAGACTCTATCTTTTGATAAATCTGGTGTCTTAGTCCAGTTTAGTGATGCAGAAAGTTTTTTTGATGATGGTCAAAGAGTTAGACTAGAAATATGTTGGAACACAGACATTTTAAATACTCTCCAAGATGGTGAAGTTCAACTTAGTCCAGTAGTAAAATTTCACCCTTGTGGGTTGAAACTGTCCAAACCAACGCAGGTCAGGATACCACACAGTGCCTTGGTGTTTTATAGCAATGGGTGGGATTTAAAACTCAAAAGCTCAACTCTACACAGTCTACATGATGAAGGGGCTGTGTGGAAAGATGAAGAGCTATATGAAGTCCACAACAATGAAGTTAGCTTCCAAGTGGACTATCTTCTTACTTATGTCATTGTTGGTGTATCACTTCATAATAACAAACCAACAAAGAAGCGTCTACAGTGTGCTGTCTTTGGAGGAGAGGGAAGGGTTGGTGTGAACTACACAGCATACCTATATGTTTTTGATGACTGTGAAGCATCACTAGAGGTACTAAATCTTTTATATACTGAGTAGTAATAAAAATGATTAGTTATATGTTCTAGTAGCTGCATTCCTTAATTGTTTAAAACCTGTTAACTAAGACATCCAGTTAATTAACAGTACAACACTCTTGGAAAAAGAAGTTAAGAATATAATAATTATATTTCCCTAAAATAATTCTAAAAAATGCAAAGCAGTATTCTTTTAACTTATGTTATGAAATTACAACTGCACAAAATATACCAGAAAAGGCAAATCAAAACAAGGGTTCAATTTTTTGACTCATAGCCGCAGAAAATTCGTCACCCAATGGTTCACATGACCAGGGAAAAACACGACGAAATTGTGTGCACAGGAGAAGCGCCAAGATCCCTGAAGCTTTTCGAGTAATACTCACACTACGTTTTTGATTTTTCGAGGTCTGCTTTTCTGAGGTTTGTCTGAGGTTGCGCATGCCTAACATAACCTTTGGCCATGTGTCCAAAGGTATGGGGATATAATGTTGCCAAGGGGTGTCCCTTCGGCGAGTAAAATCGTCTGGTGTTAGACGGAGTAAAACATGACTAATATGTAGTCTCAGCAATTATTACACTCTTGTTCATTCCAAAAATGCTTTAGATAATTTCAAAAATTGGAAATGCTCAAACTTTTTATACTCTGAATAAACCACATTTATTCAACAAGATTTTAAATTCTGGTAAAAGGAACTATAACGGTAAATATATAGTTAATACAGTCTACTGATCTTTTTTTAGGGGAGCAAAACAATTGAAGGAGGGGGGTGGGGTGTCTTTATTTGTTCCACTACCAAGGGAGGTGGGGCTCCTAAGGGGCTGCTAAGATTTCAAGCTTTGAGTTTCAATATCTTCCTCCCTCTTCCTTGTCATATTAAATAAACTTTCCCCAAGTAAGTAAAGGGTGCTCTTTACCTGTTCAGAGGTCCAAAAGGTTAACCATTGTGTCAACATTGTACTCTTCTCTGGCATGCACTCTACGAAGTAAAATCCATGATATCTGTACGGGTAACGCTTTTTACTCTAGCCTATAATTGCACTGATAACCCTTGATTGGTTTGATATGATTTTAACGGTTGAAAAAAATGCTACAAAGATATAAAACTGCATGTACATGTGTATAGCGTAACAACGCATTATGTTACGCAACCTCATCAAATTTTTCTGCGTCCCGTTGACCTCAGACAGACCTCGAAAAATCAAAGATGTAGTCTCTGTTTTACTCAAAAGCAAGCCTGGCCTAAGCACACAAACTTAACATTCAAAAGTGGTCTTGCATTGAATGCTTCTTATTTCTTATTTAGAAGCAATCTCACTATAATTTTTGATAGAGCCATAACTTATTTGGCAGAGCTATTATTTAGCTTTGAATAGGACCCCGCGAAACAAAGGACAACGTTTCCAGTGTGGTTTTATCGAAGTTGCTCACATCGCGAGCAAAAAATCTGGTGGTTTTGGGTGGTTTTAGGTGGTTGTAGATGGTTTTATAGGTGGTTTTAGGTCATTCCTTCTTTTAGTACTTACGAGTCAGAAAATGTTTGGCTGTCACTTAAACAAGTACACTAAGTGTTTTTCTTGAGGCCACATCAGTAAGGTCATCTTCCTACAACTACAATGTATATGCATACCAAGTATTGTATAAATGCCCAATTTTGGTATAAAAAAATCACTTTGATACTAATTGCAGCAAATCTTGGAAACATTATGACATTGTTTAGATATTGTTGCCTAACAGTAAATTTGGGATCAATGTTGCATGTTGTTCAGCGAAACAAAAGACTACTTGCGTTTCTCGTGCAACAAAAGATCTCCAAAAGATACCGCCGTAGAACGGATGATTTTTTGCATACGTTATTTCTCGAAAACAAAGAGCAAACCAGCGGAAAAAAATACAGGGTGGCATAACTGTTAATATGAACATTTAAAAAAAGACAATAGGTTTAAACAAACATTATTTTTAAACAGAAAATCATGGAAGAAGAAAGGTCACATAACAGGATTCTGTTGGGTTCCCCGGAGTCCCTGTATGTTGAGACTGTAACTGAAACTGACATCAAGATTTCTGTTAAACAACCTGTTGGAGGTTGGATTGTTGGAGAGATAAAACCAGAGGTAACCTCTTCGTGTTATAAGTGTCATGGTTTTTACTGCAGAAAAGAAAATTTTTACTGAATGAAAATCCTGGGTATCACATGGGCTCCATGTCCTCGTGCATTGTTAGCATCAATTCCAGGAAGTTCCCTCTTCCTCACAAGGAGCAATTATGACAAAAAGCTAAATGGTTCAGGAAGAAGTACACGCAATGTTGCCCTTTCTCATTTTTTAGTCCAGTCAAATTTGAAAAATTCTTATCATCCATATTGGACATAATAAATGAGTCCAGATCCTATGTTTTAGTGAAACGTCTGAGTCCAATTTTATGTGATCACAGGTAAAATTGAGGAGAGAATGGGCTTCTGCAGTCTGAATCCCTCCCCTCTCCATCATCTCATACTGTTGCAATACTAGAAGAAGGAAACTGCTCACAGTCTACCACAATGTCTGGGCCAGTACATGATCAAAGATTAGGAACGCTTGATTGTTAGTACCAGTAACAGTGTTACTGAACAATAGTCAATATAAACACAGGCATGTTTTGATTGCACTGAATTAAAATTATTTGTTTTTTCACAGGTTGTAACACACAAGAGTGTGAAAGAATCCTATCAAACTATACCAAAAGCAGAAGTGCTATTTAAACATGACAATGGTCAAAACAGGGACTTCATTTGCATATTTGAGCTAAGTGCTGAAAATACATCCACAACAATTTGTGCTGTTGCCTCAATCAAAGAGGTTTGTGTCACTTTATTTCACTTTATAAGTAATTATAATCAATTTCGTTTTAAAAGTTGATGCGGTGTGCATTAACCTATTACTGCTCTTCTCTAGTCTAGCGGTACAGCGCATACCTGTGTTGTATTTGGTACACTTAACTTATTGCAGATCTCTGCCATTTGACTGTAGGATCCATTTAGGAGGGTTCAGGAGTGCAAACCAGGATTTCAAAATGACAAAGACCAGATGGTGACTGGAAGGAATCTGGGAAGTAAGTATCTGCATGGACATGGCAAACCATATAATATACTTAAGGTGGCTGAAAACAGTTTCCAGTACTTTCCAAGATGGGTCATTAAAACCACTCTATACCAGTTGATGCCAAAATCATGGTATCAACAAACTATCCAATCATCAGTGAACAAGTTGCTGTTTTTTTGTGGCGCGATAGGTCACCATAGCAACAATATGACCTGCTAAAAACACCCTTAATTTTAGCTTTGAGCACTTATAACTCAAAAACGAGTCCAGTGATCCCATTTTCTATTATCAAATTGTAATCAAAATGATAAGATGCAACTTTGTGCAAAGTTTAAAAAATTCTGCGAAGGAGATTCAGAGTCACCTTAAATTTTCTAAAATTTAAGGTGGCTAAAAAATTTGTGCTAAATATTATCACATTAACTTGTAATGTTTAAGTGCAAAAGCTAATTTGTAAAAGTATAATTTTTTACAAACATTATTTTAAGCAGGAAGCTCAAATATAAGTAAACATTTGCAATCGAGTGCTCATTCATCGTAAACAAACTCCGTGCAACTGATTCGAGTACTTCCCCTGGCCTGTTACAAAGTATACAGTATTTACATTTCCGTTCCTTGGTTCAGGTTCACTCTTATGGATCTTGCCCTCAGAGTACTCTTCCACCGATTCCAAATAATATTCTGTCGCAAATTGGAACTAAATCAACAAATGCAATCAAATACAGCCGAGAATTACAGCTGTTTCCACAGTTAACATCCCAAAGCCTAGGCGATCATGTTCGTGAACATATAAAATAAACAAGCTCCTCGTGAGCCTGAACGAACGTTTCAATAACATCATACTATTGAATATAATACTACTCGGCCTCAAAATTCCACGGCAAAAATATCCAACGCTACCTCTGAGATCGAGAGCACATGGAAAGAAAGTCCAAAGTCTACATGGCTTGCTCGCATGCTCATGTTTGTCACATGTATTATCACTTGTCTCAGTTACGGTACCAGTTTACTGGCCGTGGCCATAGTTAAAAATCCCCCAGTTAATAACTATGCCGTGACATGCCCCTGCAAAACTTAAGCGGGGTTTCCATTTTTCTGTTTAATTACAGGAATGTGGGTTTTCAAGAATATAACCTTACACAGGGCAACCAACTCTCTGCAGAGTCACAGCCCAAAATTAGGATTGCGTTCCACTTTGTCGAACACAATAATGATAATGATAATAATAAATTATTGTTGTTTTATTGTTAAGATCCCCTGATTACCGACCAAGAGAGGTCATCACCCTATCTTCAGGAGCTTCCAGAGGAGGTGCTACATGCTGTGTGTATGAAATTGGACATGCCGCTTAAAGGGGTTGGTAACTGGCGACATGTTGGAGCAAGCCTTGGTTTTACAGAGGAGCAAATTCAAGTTTTCAGGAATGAAATGTTGACTCCTGACGGAAGTCCCTGTGCTGTAATGTTGGAGGCATTGAAGGCTAAGTCACCGAATCTCACTGTCGCAGAGTTTGTGCAGATTCTTCAAAAACGAAAAATCCAGCGTTTTGATGTTGTAGATGTCCTAGAACCTTACGTTTACGACCTAATTCCAAACAGCACTGGAGCCTAAGTATTGTTGTTGTGACATGATCTAGACTAAATGGTAATTGACACTTGATGGTTAGAAAAGCTACAAGGGTAGAAGAATTTTCAAGTTGATTCCTTTTTTCTGGTCAGATTTCCCATCCAGTCATTTTGATCTGTAATCTTGATCTGATTCATTATTTTTTGTCTTAATTTCTGTTCAAGTATGTCATCTACTGAGCACATGAATATATTTTTTTTGTCTCAAGTTTCCTTGCACAATGTTTTATGGTATTTCTCTCACCAACCCAGCGCCTATAATTTACTAAATGGTCTATATCTTAAAACAATTCACAGTGCACTCTGCTAATACAAGTATACACAATTTATGTCACTTGATTGTGAACACATTTTAAATAACTTTATAGATTTAGAGCTAATTTACCATGTGTAGCTAATGCATGCTATGGCCCAGTTATGTAAGCCTGGTGCAAAATGTTAAGGAAATGTGTTAAAAATAATCATGTTTCCTTATTACAGTATTGTTAGGTTATTGTTTGGCAAACAGATAAATCCTTCTAGGCAATGATAGATCACAGTAGTGTTTGAAGAATGTATGCAAAGTATACAACAGGACACAACCAGACAACTGTGCTATTGCATTTTAGTATAAATCTACTAGAGGTCTGTCATGAATGCTGTTCTCTGATTAGCTACACTACTCACTATCTATTCTGTGATAGATAGTGAGTAGTGTAGCCTTATGCCTTTGTTAACAAAATGATGGCTGCTGCTTGGCATTTTCGAAGTGTCTGTAAACAGGATTCAGATTGAGCTTTGAATGACTAGCAGATTTATACTAAAACAATAATTGTTAGATTATGAGCTCAAGATTTCTATTTTGTGTGATAGTTGACTTGGGCAATAGAATTGTTTAATAATACAGTAATAACCTTCACAGTATTCTCTGTAAGCACCAGCTCCTGGCAAAAATTGTCATTTAGTAGTCCTAAGCTTGCCAAGTACTCTTTCGATAAAAAAGTGAAATTAAAAGTAAATAGCAACACAGTAGCATGGTTTTTGGTATACCATTATTAGTTCTTCAAGCAGAGGTTGTTACAGTAGGAACAAACATAAAAGTAGTATAATATTCTTGTTATTTACTACTCAATATCAGGCATTTAAAGTGACCCATCTTATATGCATAATTATATTGTTTGAGAACTAAGAGTGAGTACAAGTATGTTCATGTGCTAAAAGGAAAATGTTACATAGTTACACTATGGCATATAAACTGCTTTTATAACTACATTATTTGGACATTCCTTTAAGGAATAGCATACTTCCATGATTATAAATGACTTCTGGTATGGGATATTTTACTAAGATTCAAAATTAATATGATGTTCAATGTTGTAGCTGAAAGGTACAGTGATATGAGGACCCTCTGGGCTGATCACATGTTCCTTCAGAGTTCCAGTCTATGGCATGCCCCAAAGGTTCTAGAATGCTAAAAACAGTCAAGATTCTTGAGAGGTCTTGTGACACATGTTCTTCTTGATGGAAAAGAGAAGTGCCATAACTGTGAAACTTTGGTACCCAATTAAAAAGTGTTTGAATTTACTCCTGACATTGTTTTTCTTCTTTATTCCTCATCATTCCCTCTGGAACATAGGGGTCCGACTACTAGCTTCCATCTTTCTCGGTGTTTACCCCTGACATAAAGAGTTCTATTTGTCTTGGTGGAATGGTTTATTTCCTGCAAAAGAGAATCATTACTGTGAAACCTGTCTATCCGATAAGCTTGAGTGTTTAACAAAATATGCATTGTTTTAAACTGACAATTGACTTGCACATATGGGTTAGAAACTCTCTTACTATGTCATAACATAACAACCCTGAAATGATACTAATCAATGGGACCAGCAGACATGCTGTGTTATGCCGTGCCATGTTTGGGGTTCACTTTCAGTTCCTGAAATTCAATTCTTGGGTATAGGTGGTAGGGACTATGATTGCAGGTTAATCCCTGGGGGTATTCCCCAACATTAAAATAGAGTGTGGTAAAACCCAAACCAAAGTTGGACAGTCACAAAGGACACAGACAATCCAGTGAACCAGTCAAAGCTTGAAGTAAATACATGTGGCTGAAGCAAAGTGCAGGAAAATTCATCTGTGTGAATGCCAATTTAACTTTATTTCTACCAATTTTCCACTGATTTTACTTCTGATTGAATGAAAAAATGGTGCAAGTTTTTTGAGCTAATGGCTTATCATAGTAATTATAATGCAAACTATAAAATCAACTGCTTTCCATGCACACTCAAGCAAAAATTAAGGTTTGTGCTGCCCCAAAGAACTAATTAACTGCTTTCCATGCACACTTAAAAATGAAAATTGCTCAATAAGCGTCATCTAGATGAAGGCTTGTGCTGCTCAAAAGAATTAATTAACTGCTTTCCATGCACACTCAAATGAGAATTACTCAATAAGCTTCATCTAGATAAAGGTTTGTGCTGCCCAAAAGAACTAATGACTTTTGACTTATTTTATTTTACCTATTTGGCCTGAAATAGAAAGTAGCGAGTTACAATACTCCAACATTAACATAGGATATTAATTTTATTTTCTATCTTTGAATAATATAATCAAATACTGCTGGGGGTAGGAGATAACATGCCATGACAATTTTAAAATATCAGGCCATGCTCATGGGATGGGTGGATAAAACTAAACCAGATAAATTGGTTGGGGTGAATTAACAACTGATTTGGTTTGATAACAAGTCTGATCTGGCAGAAAGTAACCTAGTTGTATTTTTGTAACTTTTTATTCATCAGAAATTGACTATTTGTCTAGGGGATAGCGTTACCGGATCATCTGTACTATAGGTGGTCTCGGTCGATATGTCGACCGATAAATCGCCAGACTATCGACCGACTATCGGTCGCTAGTCGGTCGATATATCGACCGATAGTCCACCGATATATTGGTCGACAGTCGACCGATATATCGGTCGACAAATCGATGGGTATTTAGCGATCGACTGTCGGTGAAGTATCGGTAGATTGTCGGTCAAATATCAGTCAAATATCGGTCGAATATCGGTCAAGTATCGGTTAACTATCGGCCGAGTATCGGTCAAGTATCGTTTAGCCAACGTACCTGAAA
>JAEMPF020003636.1:40000-42729 GCA_022496165.2 Catalaphyllia jardinei | reverse complement strand
AAGTCGCTGACGATTTTCGTGGCCGATTCCGCGGGCTCAGGGGCCCGACGTGAACCCTGATACAGCTCCTTTCAAAACTGTTTTCTTACATTTGCCTTAAATTCGGGGTAGCCATTAATACATGTTTTATTGGGGGATCAAAGTTAATTAAATAAAGAAAACTTGACACTTTTGTTTGTCTTTCCCACAATCTTATTTGCAGAGTTTAGTTGGGGTAAATCAATTGGTTGGGAAGAAATATTGCACCACACAAGCAACAACTTCCCTAAAGAAGTCTGCTCAATGTTTCCTTTTATGACAGATAAATTAATTAATTGTGGATTCTTTATTTATGACATATTTATTTTTTTCAGTATTTACATATCAATTTTTCTTGATTATATCACTAGTTCAGTCATGTGACATGATGGCTGCATTTCAAAACTTTTCAGGCTGTACAAAGTCAAGATATGGTTAAGAAAGGCGCAAGAAGGTGCAATGTGTTTTGAACAGGTGCAAAGATTTGCTTGGGTTTAGGTACACTTTTAAAGGCTTACGGACTTAAATTTATGGAAACTTGGTAACCAGGGACTGAACATACTTTTTGTGCTGAAAGGGAGACTTCTTATTCAAGTTTCTTATGTTTTAACTTTAAATTTTCTTGCTTGGCATTTAGAGCTTTGTATTGCTCCTCAAGAATCTCTTCTTAGGTAATCTTTCTCTTATTTTATTTGCTTTGAATTTTTGCTTTTTGAACATTAACCACTTTGACTTGTTGAGGTTTCAGTCCATCCTGTACAGCTTCCTGCAGTTCAAACAAACTGTTGTTCACCTCCACTCTAGTTGGTACTTGTTCAGCTGCTTCAGGGCCTAAAAAAGATAAATTCCCTGCTCAAATATTGCAATGATCAAAAATAACCTTTTGTATCTTACAAGTTACCTTTACATCATTACAAGTTTCAACATGCAGCAACTGTTTGCCAAATACATGTATTTACAAGGCTAAAGAGATTTTAAAAAAGTAAAGAACACATTTTCAGCACTAAGCCATCTTGAGATGACCCTGAAGATGGCTTAGGTTTACTATTTTAAAATCTTTTTAGCCTTGCAATTATTAGGCATTTTGCATGCTTTCTAGCCGCATCCCTGTGGCATTCTTAGTAGAAAGAAGCAAAAATAACATAACACTGACTATTTGAATAAAATGGCACGCAACAAGTGGCTGGGTTCTCTGCAATTTGATGAGGACACCCATTAAAATATTAGTAATTGTGAAAAAGAGCTCCCCAGAAAACTGTCGGCCGACGGTCAGCCGACTGTCAGCTGGCTGTCTGTCGGCCGACTGTTGGCCGTTTATTGGCCGACAGACAGCCGATAGGTTTTCCCCAAAACACAGACTATCAGTCGGCCGACAGACGACCCACAGTCGGCTGACAGTTGGTGATGTGTCGGTAACTTGTCGGTAATATGTCAGTACTATGTTATCACTAACCTCACTGTTTTCGCTTTATGCAACATCCAAACTGTGAAGAGTTAATTCTCTGTTACATCATTTGTGTTCATAGTGCTACACGGCACAACATTCATATGTACCCTTACTTTCTCTTCGCCGCGATTCACCATCTAAATCGACCCCGACCTTCTCTGTCCGACCTCGTAGCTCAGTCGGCAGAGTAATGGTAGATCTAATCCAGAGGTTGTGGGTTCAATTCCCACCGAGGTCAAAAGATTTTTTCTTTACCTTGTGTGGTTCCCTGATTCCCTTTACTAGGGCTAACGCTCAGTGGGTTATTCATGGGTTAAAGTAGCACTAAAACTTACACTTCAGAGTTAATTCTCTGTTACATCATCATGTGTGATACACTGACAATAATAGGCTTTCCTTCTTAGTTATGGTAATCACTGCTCAAGACTAGCGTCACAAAGCCGAGGACTTATGCAACTGCAGCTTTTATATTTCTGTCTGCCATATTGGAAAGATAAAACCAAGGCCCAGTCCCTCTCGAATTATTCTGGTGGTTAATTTGTCAGTGAATCTTTTTATGTATTTCTAGTATAGTCATGTTTTTATTTTGTTTTGTTGTAGATTTTATTGTCATTGACTTTTTCAAACTTGGTGAGCCATTTTTTTGGTTTAGGTAGGAACAGCATTACTCCGTGTAGAACCGCTCTTCAAACTTCAGAGGCAACAGCTTCCCCTCATGCCGCAGGTTAGCCATGACTGGAAGATAGCTCTGAAGCCTTCTTCTGCAGGTCGCTTCCAACTCTTTTACAGAGCCAGCATGATCTCTGATAACACGATCATGCTCTCGATGGTCCATGATCTTTAACTCTGCAATCACCACGAAGTCCCGGACAGTGCTCCTCAGACATCCAGCGAGACCGAATGCATTGGCCATGCTGTAGTGGTTACCGTGAATGACCTGAAGGACCTTCATGTACCGACTGTGAATGCTGGATAGGCTATGGGAGTTCACGCGGCCTATCTCTACCTCTGACAGTTGCTGTGGTGTTTGCTGCTCAGGTTCCTGGTGATCATTATGGCTTATTTTCGCAATGAAAAATAGAGCGGTCGCCGCCACATGCAGTACACTTTAAGATTCGCTGAGAATTGTTCACGCAATAGTGTTAACGGAAATGATAACCCTTTAAACTAAACCAGGCTTTCTATACGCTGTCATTCGGATCAAGTAAAAGTGTTTTAACTCATTTCATCGTGAATCATCACAAGCTACTTACCTTACTCCAAA
>JAEMPF020003636.1:22500-37500 GCA_022496165.2 Catalaphyllia jardinei | reverse complement strand
ACCCCAGTGGAAACCACCAACCTGTCTGTCTGCAAGAACAATTTGTGATATCACTGGAGATCTTATCTGATCACCGACCAATGCGAAATTTTAGCAAATCTGATCTTCAGGTTTGACTTCTTCTTCTGAGGCCTTGTCCACACTTCGCTTGAGATATTTGAAAACACAGCTTTGTTTCTAGGCCTTTAGGTCTTCCGTACAAAATAATTTGCCACGAAAATGGGCAAAACGCCGGCTTGGTGATTTAATGTGAACAGAAAACATTTTAAAGATGGAGATTTTTCAAAATGATGACGTCATGATTCAATCCTCAAAAACAGATCCAATGTTGCGTTTTTAAATTTCTCCAGCAAAGTGTGGATGGAAAACAATTGATGTGCTTTCTTAATAGCTTCTCTTCCACCCCTGGGAGTGATTAACATCCTTTTCATATTTCTCCGACATAGTGTGGACAGGGCATGAGTGTTTGCAGTTCCATGGTGCCATTTAAAGTTAGTGCTTACATGCAGCTGCATGAACGCTTCCACGTAGGCTTGCCACTACTAGACTTTTACTTCTATAAAATGAAATTGACTTGTTCCACTTGCTTAAAATGTGCGTGTGAAAATGTTTCACAGCCTACCCCTTATTCCCTGGAGATTTTTTGATATATTTCAGAGCGAGCATAAGCAGAGGAATAAACCATATTCCCAGTAACCACAGCCATGTATAAGTTCAGATTTCAAGACATAGTTTATTTAAAGTTGAACAAATGATGGCCAAAATATCCAACAAAATAATCTTGACAAAAGAACTCTACTTGAGGTGTAATAAAACTGATAAGAAAACAAGAAAATTAAATGAATGAAATTAAATATGCAGAAATCTACAATGCAAAAATACTGTTAACTTTAGATACCTGAATTTCCCAAAGAAAGGTAACGAAATGAAGGACACGCGACAGGAAGTACAAGATGAGGCAGAAAAAACTATTTGAAAAGGAAAAAATGTTCAAAATTTCGGAAACATGCTTCGCTGCATGATAGTGACAGCGTGTTCAAATTAATTCTTCATGCGCGAAAGCTTGAGTTTTTGCCAACGGGTTTTGCAGTCAATTTATCGGCTGTGGCTTTACCCGTGGTTCGGATGTTTGAATTAAACTTGGAAGTAATACTGTACATTACCTTTTTTGTTTTGCAAAGTCTAGGAAGCTGCTTTAAATCCGCGATCTGTATTCAATAACTAGTTGAAAGGGAAACCACTTTGTAAACACACAGACTTAAAAGCATCCTTAATTTCCGTGCCAGAACTGCAGCTTTGACTCCACTCTCATTCAGGCTGGACACCTGGTCTTTCTTCAAGGAAATCCAAGGAAAAATAACAAGACAAACTGTCTCAACAACTTCTCTTTCACCATGTTGAAAAACGTCCAACGCAAACGGCCCGTTCAGCTCTCTCCAGATCCAATCGATGCAGTGATCGCGACAACTATGTATTGTTCAACTACTATGTTGATTCACTCCGATTTCTTTGAAATCAAGCTTGTTGGCAAAACATCTTGTTTAGGTTTTATTGCCTGTGTTGTGTGTAGCTTGAGAAGAGTCCCAGTGCAAAACAAGCCATGAAGACCTTCCCTTAAAACAAATGTTGCGACTCTATTTGCCAAGGAATGAACACATGGCCTCTAGGCTTTAAAAAAAGGCACTCCCAAGTGTCCAAAAAATCCACAAATACCAAATATACTCACTGATAGTTGTTCGGTAAAGGACAAAATTACTGTAACAAACTGTAACCCACAGACAACCCTCGTACAGACTCGAGCCCGCTGAGTTGTCTCCGGTTGTATCGTTGATACTAATAAGATGTCTATGTTTTTCCCACATCGTGCACACGATGTTGACATAGTCCAGTGGTACTGATCAGATCTACAGTTCAAGTACACCGCGATCAACTCTGGGTGTGGGCTGATTTTTTCATTTCCTGTTGTCCTTTTTTCATTGTTTTTAGTGATACAAAAAAATTGTTTATCCATGTTTATATCATTTGGCTTGCTACATGCGCATTTACCATACAATAAAACCGTACTTCAAGGACTGCGCGGTTTTCTGTAAAATTCATATAAATTCCGCATCCATTGAGAACTTGTGCTGTTTATCGATTTTATGATTCTCGATGTTCTCTTTTCCAATAGCCGAGTCTTCTTTAAATGTTATCTCTTAATTTAGACCTTTAAAACAGCTTATTTTAATTAAAGATGGACAGCAATTTAAAGAGTCAGCCCCAAGCGTACCTCATTTGCATAAAGTTTACATCCCATCGAGTGACACAATTGCCCACAACTGACGATAACTCGTGCTGCACTTGCACTTCATGAGTTAAAAAGGGCACTCACGGCACTGATTTCACACAGAACTAAAAGAGCCCACGGAATTGCTTTCAGCCGCCATTAAACTAAACTACCATTTTCAAGAGCTAGACATGACACTACACAAAAAGCATTCTATTTGAGAGTCCATCTTGTTGGGGTGCTGATACATGGAAGATATCCCATATGCTTCTTGGATTATCATCAACACCCACATGACTCTAATCTCCTGATAAATACCTTTCGCAGGTACATAAGTTTTAGTTTCCTGTCCTTCACCAAGTTTTTACACATTATCATTCTCTTCAATCAGCAAATCTTTCCTGTTCTCCTGAACAATAAAAAAGACAGGAACCAGCGCCTTAGTCCCATATGCACACTTTTATTTTACGGATATCCTTAATTTTCTTGTCAGCAAAATTTACTCAAAAGACTAGCAAAGATCTCACAATGCACTCAGTCATTATTGTAATGATTTCTTGTTTTTCAGACACTGGTTGCACTGGAATCTGCTACGGATTCAATCGCCATCCATTTAGTAGTGAAGCACGTCGGTTGGGGGCATAAAGGAATGTGGGGTCAGGGGTCACATCACATACCACACGTCATGCCATCCGTCACACCATCCGTCACGCAATAAGTCACACAACACCATGTCACGTTTCAAGAACTTTAATAATTACATGACAAGAAAAAAGAAAAAGGTTGCACGGCGAGGATTCGAACCTCGGACCTTCGGGTTATGAACCCGACATGCTGTCCACTGCACTACCGTGCCATTACATTGAAAAGGAATCAAAATTAAGCAGTTTTATGGTTACAGGACTGCCTCGGCCATTGCATCTTCTTCCGTAAACAAATAGACAGTTCTATAGTTCCAACAATCTCTGCCATGGCATAGTCCTCTTCCGTAAAATAGGGTCTGTAACCATATGGGTACGAGTTGTAAGTGGTGGGTTCCACCATTCGCTTGTTGAATACCAGTGCATATTGTTTGGTTCGCAGAATGACACAAATACGTTTGGTGGTCAGGTCACGCATGAAGAAGTGTGGATTGTCAACATCCCTGAGACGTCGCGCATCTGCCGGTTGTTGAACCTCCAATTGCACGTCCGTTTCATGACTTCATAGTTTAGTTGAGAGGAACCACGTACATTCAGCGTGAAACCACGCACTTTGCAGCAGGTTTTACCATTTGCTGTCTTGTGACCATAATTTTTTGGCCCTCCCAACACGAACTCCACAATGTGGTCATCACCCTCCAGCTCATCTGTCATCTCGCCCAGGTAGTCGCCAAGCGGGATCTTCGTTTGGCCGGGTTTCCAACTGTAGATGACCGAGTCCATGTCGAAATAGAGTACCTGTTGGTCAAGTTGCTCGAGATAAGAATATAGTTTGAGGCGGGCGTGACATGTAGTGAAGACCGCTATGAAGATGTTTCTCTTGCCATTGTCCAGTTGGTTGTCTCCGTATTCTTTCATCACCACCTCTACGAGATCATCATTACAGATGCGAATGCGCTCTACCTTGGCGTTGCAATCGTATAGTGAGCTGAATAACTGGGCAGGACTGGTTACCGATACCACCGTGCTCTTGTTGAGATTTTCTCCGAACTTACCCCAAAAGGAGTTTAACATCAGTTTGGCGGTAGCCTTTTGACCGGCATTCTTCTCAATTTTGGAGGGGTCAAGGTCTATGCCCTGGTGCTCTGCATAGTTACTTCGGTAGTGAGCTTTTTTGTCATCGGTGTCCGCCCAAGCGGGGTACACCGCGGACTCTTGCTTGACCTTCAACCATTGTTTTACATAATCTTTGAATAAACCCTTTACCCTGTGTTGAAAATACCAGACCTCGTGAATGTGGACCAAGCGGTAGCCCTTCTGGATTGCCTTGATGATCTCTGGAGTACACCCTTTACGGTGACGCAGTATATCATTCACCAAATCCACCATGTGAGACCCGGAAATTGGTTTGGATTCATACATTAGCTCCCCTTTTTCATTCCAATTCAACACATCTGAATTTTCCTTGATTTTGTCTAATAGTTGTCTTGCTCCGGTCTTGTAAAGTTTTTGTACGCTCTTAATGACTTCTTGCTCGACCGCTGAAGTCGGAATTGTTTCTGCCTCCACGGTGGATTCTTTACTAGTTTCTTCACTACTTTCTTCTGGTTTGGGTGTTTCCACAGGCTTGGGAGTTGTTAATTTTACGTGGAGTGGTGGACCTTTTTGCTGATCATAATAAGTCAGATAACGCTGCAACACTTGATTATGAAGCACTGCTTTTGCTCCATCGTCCAGTTGCTTGTTGGATAAAATGTCGCCCATTTGATTGTCCAAGTTTTTCAAAACTTGTGTCACGGGTGGTGTTAATATTTGTTGACGTTGTTGTAATCGTTCCAGTGTATTTTCTGGCACTAGAATCATGCACCTGGTATGATTCATTTTCAGACAAGAATTGAACTCAGCACACGAAGCACGGGTGGTGATAAAACACTTAAAAAGTTTCCTCCGTGTTGCACTAAGATTTTTTTCTTCCTTTCAATTGGTATGCTTTTCTCGGCGAGAGCAATCAGCGATTTCTTGTGGGCTAGAAGTTTTCTGTTCGCCGGTTTACTGACAGGCACTGTTTCTTTAAGAACATTCAAAATACACTCACAAATGGTTCTTACTAAAGCGTCGTCGGCGACTTTCAAAATGGCTTCACACTGAGCGGGCGTACACTTTACCAGGAGCTTGAGGAAATCGTGGTTCTTTCTCAGTTGCTGGGCCATACTCAACTGATATATTTCGCTGTGGCTCACTCCTTTTTATGCTTTTCTGACATAGGCACATTGCGTCACACCGGGGAAAATATTGCTATGTAACCGGAAGTCACTAGGTGTTTCCGGTTTCAGAATGCATAATAAATAACCATAAGGCCGTTTTGTGGCATCTTGGAACGCCTCTTGCATATATTTCACATGGCCAGGAAACATTTGCTTGGCTAAATGATTGACCTGACTGCTATCTCTGGGAGATATAAAAGTAGGCAAAGCCATTTCGCTCTTGTGTGTAACTAAACATACTATTATTAACTACTCGGAAACCTTTGTTTAATCCTCTGCTACTCTGTTTGGTTAACAAGACATTCAAGTACTTCTCTTTGTTTATAACATTTGTTTGCTTATTCACACCTTTACAGCTGAACTTGTCATAGTCCCCAAAGCAATAGTAGGTCTTGCTACTTAACCCAACGATTCCTGCCCCTGACCACTCTTCCTTAAATAAACCTGGTGTTCTCTTGTCATAAGCTTTGTGTTCTGGTGTGTCCGTTTGTGGAAACCAATTGGCCTTCTCTGCTTAAAATTCTCCCCTTAACTCTGGTTTTACTAAATGTTCTACCGATTGCCCTGTGATCGCAATATAGGCAGAGTTGGTGTCCATTTCACAATACTGAAAATCACTGCGATCTAGATATCCATAAAATCAAAATAAAACTGTAGCATTCTAAGTTTAGCGTATTGATACACGAAAAAGCCTATTTGCATCGGTAGATTCAGCTTGATGGTTTTCTTACAAGACTGCACTTCATATGTACTTTCCTCAACCTGGTCAATCTGTCTAATCTTCGCCGTGATTCACCATCTCAATCGACCCCGACTTTCTCTGTCCGACCTCGTAGCTCAGTCGGCAGAGTGCCGGTAGATCTATTCCGGAGGTCGTGGGTTCGATTCCCACCGAGGTCAAAAGATTTTTTCTTTACCTCATGTGGTTCCCTGATTCCCTTTACTAGGGCTAACGCCCAGTGGGTTATTCATGGGTTAAATTAACACTAAAATTTACACAGAGTTAATTCTCTGTTACTTCATTTGTGTTCATAGTGCTACGCGGCACAACATTCATATGTGTAAAGAAGGGTTTGTTTGAGATGGGACGCTTTGGTGTCTTCACAAAACCGGACTTCTCTGTGGCGTTCGTCTTTCCATAACTTAGTTTGTGGGCTGTGGTCTTCAGGCTTTTCATGCACATTCCTCTGATCCTCGTGGTCGCGATCTAAGGCCTGGTAAAATGACACACCTTGCTCTTCAATTTCCTCATCATCAAGGAACGCACGATTTTCCTCTGTTTCAGACTGGATGTCGTCATCTGTGTCAATAAGATCTTCCCCCTCATCATCACTATCTTCGCGAGCACCAAAATCATCATTGTTAATGTCTAATGTGTTGCCTCCGGAAGGATCACTAGATCTTTGTTTTATTTCTTGTAGCTTTTCGTCAATAGCTTCAAAAAGAAACGAAAACTCTTCCTTCATCAGGTCGGAGCTCTTTTGACTGATTTCCCCTTGGTAATCCACTATCTCTTTCACGAGTTCTTTGGAGTTCCCAGTTGATACAAAACACCTGGGTTGTTCAAAGGTAGGGACGTTTGAACAGACACTCATGCTGAGGGGTATATGTCTAGCTTTCCAAGTGAGTTTTTCTGTATTATTTAGGCCAGTCTGATGATTAAACATACACTCAAAGTCAAAGGTGGCTCTGTTGGGGAAGTATTTGAGATGTTCGGGGATAGTGAAGCCTTCGTCTTCTAGCAATTGAAAGATAGTCGCTGGCATCTTGTAAGCAGCACCAGGAAACTGAAAATGTACTTTAGCTTCGCAGGTTCTCTCATGACGATGTACCTTGCCTACATGTTTCCAGTACATTCCACATCGAGAGCAGCAGTAGGACTTGGTGTATTTCTTCATATCTTTGATGTAGGAAAAATGATTCTGGCACAGGTTGAGGTAAGGAGTGCTTGGATAATGACAAAGAGAACGATGAATTAATTGCGCGGCAACTTCTGGAATAGAATCTTGGTCGTCTTTCTCTGTGTCGTCTTCTCCTTCCTCTCCATCGGGTTTGGTGGGTTTGAGGAAATAGACAAAGATGTTGACTTCATAGAGGTGTTCGAGCTCGGGTAGTTCTTTGAGCTTTACACCACTTGTCGGGCCAAGTTTCTCGATACTCTTCATAGTAATGTTTTGCATCGCGCTCCAAATTCTTTGGGTGCAACCATTATGGAGAGCGAGGGCCCGAAAGAAGCATAGATTGTTGTTGTAGATTTTGCTTGTCCATGCATTACGATCCAAGGGAAGTAAGCCATTATTTTTGCTAAGGTAGAGTGGCAAAGCAGCACCTCGCCCTATAGGATGCCCCCGGAGCTTGGTGATGAAGGTCACATTTGTCACCTGTTCTACCGTCGCTGGTGTACCAATTCTAAGACATCGAGGTTTTGTAGTGATTGACGGACTTGCTGAAGATCAGCTGCTGTTGCAATCTGAAAGGGTTCTTGAAAGATTTGTTCGTTGTTTCTGGAAGCGTAATAATACTGTAAGTCGCCGGTTTCGTTGTTTCACAGAATAAAGCCAAAAGAGACGTTTAGTTTGAATACGGTGGACTGGTCAGCAAAGATCTTGTCAAGGGGTTGTATAATCTCTCGAGGTTGTAGAGATGATAGACGGTAATTGTACCAGTCCAATGGACGGTTTTGTCGGTTGAATCGAGTATGGATTTGATGCCAGTGGCATCGGTACTCGGGGACATAACTTTGTTGGTCACTGATAGCTCTTGGATCTTCCTGCCAGGTAGAACTTGTAGTGGGTTGTGGCTGAGTTGTTGTTCTCTTACCAGGAGTAGTCCTTGCTTTCTTAGAGAGGGTGTAACGGGGCGGACGCTGACATCAATCAATTCTTAAACCAACGCCGCAACTGAGAAATTTTTTATCGACAGAAACTTCAAGCACCTAACTTCTCAGATTCTTTACTACTTGAAATTCCATAAAAACTGTAAATACAATGATCGATAAAACCTAATTACAAATCTAAGCTAAAAGAAACGATCTTAACTAAACATGTGTTGAACACATTCCAGCACGTTTAACAATACAACGAACATAATTTCGGTAATTGATCTAAATAGAAAAATAAACAAGATAACATACCTCTTTCCCCGCTTTAAAGCTCTATTAATCGCAACGATCCTTCAATCTATCTTTCTGTAAAGCTGACTTACATCTAACACGCGTGTTGTCGTATACCGAATGAAAGATTACACTGACAATTCGCAAGGAAACAACAGGAAAACAAAGAAGTATTGATCGAAAGTAACGATGACGTAAATCACGCAATCAAGAGTCACGATATCCGTTACATGGCTCCTCTAAATTACGATAGAAATTTACTAACTAATCAAAAATAATGAACACTTAATCGGAATCTTATAGTTCAACGTAACGCTTCAATCACTGTCTCTTAATATAGGTCTTAGCCTATATACAGTTCTTCATCAGGCTCCTCAGGTGGGGATTCTCCGGTCTTCTCTCTCCTCGTGAGGCAACAGCAAAATAAGCTTCTGAACTGGTCTGCATAGACTGGTCAGTGGTCCAGCAGGCCGGCCGTTTTCATCCAAGTTCCGGTCGGCAATCTTGATGCGAACCTTTCTTACCAGACCATCGGCATCAGGATAAGTTTCCTCCACACGGGCGATTCTCCAACAATTTCGTGGTAAGTTGTCATCCATAACAACAACAATGTCATCCACCTGAAGGTTTCTCCGCGAGGCTATCCATTTCTGCTTTGGCTGGAGGGACTGTAAATAGTCCTTCCTCCACCTTATCCAAAACTTGTTGGCTAGATACTGGACCCTACGCCATCTTTTCTTTGAATACAAATCGGCACGCTGGAATTTGCCAGGTGGGGACAAAATCACCTTAGACTTCATCGTAAGTAAGTGGTTAGGCGTGAGGGGCTCAGGCATCTGTGAAGAATTTATCGTATCAACGGTCAGTGGGCGACAATTCACGATAGCATCAGCCTCCACCATGAAAGTTCTGAGAGTTTCATCATCAAGCTGTGCGGTATGCTGTGTAAGGAGCAACGCCAAGACATTTCAGACAGTGCAGATCTGACGCTCCCATGCCCCGCCCATGTGACTTGCTTCAGGCACGTTTCGTTTTGGTCGCAGTTTCTCTTGACCAACTCTTGCCGTATCTTATCGTGTTCTAACATGGCTAACTCCTGCTGTAATTCATTCCTTGCGCCAACAAAATTCGTACCTTGATCGGAGCACAACTGTTGCACTGGGCCGCGGCGTCCTACAAAACGGCGATAAGCATTCAGGAACGAGTCTGGACAAACTGCTTGCGACCTCGAGATGGACGGCCCTGGACGCCAGGCATGTAAACAACACCCCGTAACGTTTCACTTCACGACGGCCTTCCTTAATATACCAATGGCCAAAGTAGTCCACAGCACTGAAGGCAAAGGGAGGTGCAGGTTCTACAGAGGGGTTCTAATGATACAATAACGGGGTGTTTAATTATTAACTAAATAAAGAAATGAATTAGCTGAATGAATGAATTAAAAGATATTTCACTTGAATAACATAAACACTGAAAAGTACTGCTCCACGTATGTAAAATCACATATCCAACTAACTCCAAGTCAACAAAGTTACTGATTTACCGTTTCCCTACCTACCTGAAGTGTCAAGACATTTCCTGCTGGTGGGCTCAGTGATGTGAGCCGTCTTTTGGAGAGCTCGAAACGGAGCCATATTATTAAAGGTTTACCCACAGATAGCACACCTCCGGTCTGTCAAACTTCAGGACTCTGTTCAGAATGCATTTCCTAGAAAAAAATGGTTTGTCAGCTTGGTTAGCATTAATAACGTGAAAAAAAAAATAAAAAATAACATATCATGTGATAATGTGTTGTACTTACTGTTTCAAAGTCATTCCAAGGCTCCAGCACCTCCATTGGTATTATCTGACCACCCGGGTTATTCTACGAGGATAAAAGCAAAGAATAACAAATGAAAATTCAAATAGAGTTGAGCAAGGAATCATGCCAGTAAATAAACGCTATGAAGATAAACAGCTATTGCAGCTATTTACAAAAGCAGAAAACTTTATTGGAATAGCACGCTTCTTAGTTAAATGTAATATTGTTTGTAGACGGGAAACAATACAGGTGTTAATTTCTCATGCAAATTCAGTGATGTGACTGGCTAACGGTGCGTGAAGGAATATTTATTTATTATCACTTTCAAAACTACTGTATGTTCGAAATCAAAACAAGCTGTAACTTACCGTCTCTCCTGAGATCGGTGCTAAATCATGTTCCAGCGAAAGAGCGACATCGATGGCATGAATCTAGTGAGAAGAGAGTGGGTTTGGCATTTGAAATAACAAATTCAGCGAACCATAATTTGACAGGAAGAAATGTAATTAGCTCTGGCTTCGAACTATGAAATTTACCGACTGACAATCAGCGGGCATTATCAAACCATCCAATACCTCCTCCATAAACTCTTGAGCATGGCCAGTTTGACCCTGCTGATGAAAAAATACAATTCGGAAAGCTAGGATAACTAAAACTCGTGAAATATTTCAAATGTTCTTGCACACTTTTTTACATACCATGTCAGTAGCTACAAGCGGTGAGGTCATTTGATCAGTCGCGTTCGGATCTGTAGGCAACTAAACATAAGAAGAGAACAGATCGAAATAAAATAATCTTGTCGAAACTGATTTATGAATCATAAATCAAAGCATCAAGCACAGTGAAGCACTCAACTTACCTCAACTTCAATATCTTGCCAACTCAAATCAATTAAACGAGAGAAGACATCAGAAAACAGTTCCTCGGGAATTCCGATGCAGCCAGTTAAAATTTCCCACTCTTCCACAGTGGTACAGTCATTCAGTGCAGCCTTGATAGCGGATACATTCTTGGAAGCCATATTAACGGTAAACATTTCGAATAACCTTAAAGTCTCGGAGATAAGTTTTCTCAGCAAGAGTGATGCTACCAAGATAATATGCGCTTTTATTTTGTAAACATCATACGTTCTCAAATAACCAATCCATGTTGAAGGTTTTGTAAAAACAATGGGGCAAGTCTAAGCAGGCTCAATGTGGCATTGTGAAGAAACCAGTTTTTAGGACTGGTTAGTCTGGATAAATCAGTTAATGAGAAACCACAGCAGTAACGACCAGAACATGTTAATGTATTCCACAGCAATTTATTTACAAATTCAGACAATAACTTATGACATCACTCCCCTTAATGTATTCCACAGCAATTTAAAATCAAGTTAATTTATTCCACAGCGATACCACAGCAAAAAAGGGGAAACTGTGGTCCCTCTCCTGCTACTTTAATGTTTTCTCTTCTCATATATGCTTCCAACTTAATGTTGCGACGTTTTAAAGAAAAAAAGTTTCTCTCAAGAGATTGAATATCTTCTGTGTTCTTGTTCGTGATGGCGCCCATGCTGGTCGATATCGTTTTCACTTCGTCCAAATCTTCATTTGTGAACTTCATTGCTGCCTTTAGACTCTTATTTTCACTTTAAACTTCTGTCAAGCGCGTCTTTAGGTCTTCCATTTCGCTAAATAAGCCCAAAAGTTTGTCTAATTTGGTATTCATCTCCAGAAATCTAGCTGAAGTTTCACAGCAATGGCTGCCACCACTATGGCAGTCTTCATCCGTTTGTGAACCGCTCTCACGTTGTCTTTTGCGGCCTTCTTTTGTTGCGGTCTTCTTATGGTCTTCGGGAAGGCTGTCCGGCATAATTTTAGGTAATGGAGGGCTAATTACGTTTTAATGTGACATATATATGATCCTTAAAACAGAGCGAACGAAAACACGACCACGTTCAGCGAAGGTCGTCCCAGTCTCCCCTCACATCCACTTCCTTTACATCAAGTGTTGAAAATGTGTGGATGTAACTTGGTTAGTCAACTTTTCAATGAATTTAAGATCCACATTTAGGTCAAAATTTACATATAAAATTTATCTTCCTGACTTGGCTTATAAAAACCATCACCTGTATTTACCTGGAGTATGGTGGCCCATTAATGCCATAGCATTTTTAGCACTTTTTTAAAACGTTGTATTGTTTTTCATTATTATTAATTTTTTTAATTCGCTATTCAATTAAGGAAATATATATTTTATTTTTATTTCAAACGAGCTACATGGCCCATTGATGCCATAGCAAAAAAAAACCCCCGCTTCATGGCCCATTGATGCCATAGACCATAACCCTTTTCAGCCTCAATCTAATCCATAATGGCGTCTGGTACAATAAATTCAGATTGGGAAGAGGACCTTGAGTTAAAAGACGACTTCAAACTGTACGTTCAGCATAATTTGAGTCAATCAGAGAGATTTAATGAAAGTTCACTATCCCATGTATGCGTGGAGTCTAAGGTCTCTTTCACGACAGCTTCAACACTTCAGGATCGAGTTTATTAACTACGCGATAGATGTGGAAGACAAGAAACGAGCAGTCCTGAAAGAAATGGATGGACTGGAACGTTTACTTGGTTACCGTGCTCTTCACAAAAAAATCCGCGAATTGCATGGTTTAAATGTGCCAAAAAACTTGGTTTACAACGTGATGGCTGATGTTAATCGAAAAGGCCTTGAAGAAAGAGGAGGGGTAGGGCAACCCAAACGAGCAAGGAGGAAGACAGCATTCACTTCTACTGCAAGAATACTCATGTTTTGTTTGAGTTTGCGCAAGCACATTCTTTTTCAAGCAGTGTCTTCACTTTTCCATTGGTCTTCTTGCTTATATTACATAAGAAATGTTGGTTTCTTTTGAGGGATCTGATTTCACTATGTCTTTAGATGGCCATGACAAACTTTGTGGATTCCAAAATTCAATGTTTCCCCTTTGTATTTGTGGAGGCCAAGACACGTTCAGCGGTAGAATAAACTTCCTACGGATATGGGCATCAAATAATGACCCAAAAATTATTGGGAAGTTCTACTTTGACTACTTATTTGAGAGCAGAGGTAAATGTGTTAATTTTAATGTAAGGGAATATCAACTGCAAGAGAACATGCCTATTAATATAAAATTATAACCTGCACTACTGGGGAGATGAAAAGAGTGAGAAGAAAAGAGAAAAGACAATGCTTGCAAATACTGCATATGATTATATAAACCAAGCTCGCATCGGCGAGTTGTAGTTGCTTATTTATCAATTATTTATTAATTTAAATTATTGTAAAGCGCTTTTGAATATTCTTTATAGTTTTAGCGCTATAAAAATTCATTATTATTATTATTATCGAATAAGAAACAAAACCCAAGATATTAATTAAGTAAATTTGTCTCCAGTATTACCATCAAGGATTAGGGTCGACAGAGGAACAGAAACGGGTGTAATGGCAACTATCCACTGCTACCTTCGAGCTCAGCATGGTGACTTAGAGGATGCTACAGAATCTATTATATGGGCCATCTACTGAAATTAAATAAGATCGAGAGATGGTGGAGGGAGTTGTTAGAGAGAATGGAAGTATATTTCAAAAGTCAGTTGTCCACTCTATTAGCAAATGGTCTCTGTAACCCACAAGATGAAATAGAGAGGTACATTAAAATCATATTGTTTGAGAATTTAGCACAAAAGTGCATTAGGCTGATACAAAGTTGATGTCATGTTTTGCTTACAACACAGTAAGATCATAAGATACATTACATGTAAGAGAATGGAGAACTGCAGGTATGAATCCAGGATTTCCAAGAGGGGGTGACCTAATGTGTGGTAGCCATTTTTCCCTCCCAAAAACTAAGGATTGGCTACCCAAAAAGGAGGGCAAATAGTCACCCAATGCACTGCCTGGATCTATGCCTGAACTAATACATCTCTTCTTTCAATAAATGTAAAGGACTCTCAGTTGTGATGACTTGAGTTGGGGAGTTGTTTTGGAGGAACATCCCATAGTTACATGTAAAATTGGTCAGGAGTGTTATTTTATATATTTTTCATAATTTATTTTAGCTAGCATTTTTCATGCTTAGACTCTATCATAAAAGATGTTGCTGTTAAATTTGGAAAAGAAGCTTAAAAATTTGACCACTTAAGAATCCTATTTTTCTAATTATTTCCTTAGGAAGATGATGTCATACGTCGTATGGAACTTGATATTTTTAGAGAAACAGTCTGGAATACACACAGGGTAAGGAAACAAAAAAAAACAAAGAACTTCCAAGTGGTGTACCTGAGCACATATACACCTGTTCAAATCAATATGGTGGTGAGAAGTGTGGTCATGTCATAACAGAAGAGCAGCTAAGAGAAGTTGCACAATTCTCTGGTGTCCTTGATAACACTGATGACTTTCTGGATAATACTTTCAGACAGGAGTGCCAAAGACACATACCGGACACAGATGATATCAAGCCAGCACAGGTTTATAATGCATATTTGTTTTTAAGAGATAATTTTGACGTAAATAAGTTGATGGCTATGTAGGTATCAACCTATTTCCAAAAACATTGGTGGCCATTCTGAATTGAGACAAAATGCATTCATTTTATGTTTCTTGGTGTGCAATGCATTTTCATGCATCTGATTTCCCTTTAACCTAACCCATCCCCCAGCAGTATGTTGCTGTAAAACGTTTGGTATCTACTACCTTGCAATAAGTTGACAAAACATTGTAAAGGGGAGGGGGTCATAATTATGCAAAAAGTGCCATGTTCAAAATATCCCTCCATGTGACTTCATGCCAACTGATGGGAATTTGTCAGGATCTGGCAACGTGACCTCCTGACTATTCTATTGGTAAAATGCCAGAGTTTCAGCAAATTGCATCACATACCAAAAAAATGTAAA